>JAFLJL010009225.1:2500-20265 GCA_018398815.1 Conus ventricosus
AGGCCGAGCAGCTTGTTTTTGGCAACTGTGTGTCTTCCTAAGTTGTGGCCAAAAATCAATAACCCATGCCTCGCGAGGCTTACTGCGTTTCGTCTCTAACCTGGCCAAGTGCGCCGCGTGCAACTTGCCCATTATTACAATCAGCAAATGTTCACACGAAATATTCTGGACTGCTACGTGGCACTCCACGTCGACGTGGCAAGTGTTGACACGACCGGGCCATTTTAGCCATGGCTACTAATGAGACGTACGAGCTTAGTTTACCATGTTGAGGAACATCTTTGTGTTATGGCAGGATCAATGCAATACTTACAACTATGCTGGAGTAAAATAAACAAAAGAAAATTAGGTGATGGGCGCAGTTTTTTACCTTGTAATCCCAAGAGGCAGAATTGCTTTTTATGGAAGGTGGGTTGAAAGAAAACGAGAATCTAACCATTAGTGAACAACAAGCAACCTTGAAACTTGTATGTACCACAAAGAGATTTAGAAAAAGATTTGGGCAATATTACTGAAAGTAATGTTTATGGCTTTGATAATCTTTCGACTGTTGACGAAAAGATTCCAATTTTTACAAGTGATGCTCTTTTACAAAACCTTGCAAAAGAAAAACTATCCAATCATGCTCTGATAAGGTCACTGCTGAAAAGGAAGGGCGCAAACAATGTTACAAAGATCCAAAAACCAACTGGAGACCTGGGCGTTCATTTTTACGAACGCACATGATATTGATGACTCGTCTGCAAGAAAACTGTATGCACTTTCAAAACATTTTTATTAATGCCCAAAATTTCATAACCTTAACATCAGCATAATGATTTGTTTGCTAAACGATAGTTTGATTGCAAAGTACTCGCAGCAAAATGAAGAGTTACGAAACTTCTGGCAAATTAGACCAATATTTCTTAGTACAACATAACAGAACGGGGTGGGGTAGTGGGTGGCTCCACTATTCTTACAAAAAGCTCCAAGTGTTTCACGACAGGTGTACTAACTGGCGATTAAGAGCCCCAAAAAAAGCTCTGCCAAAGCAGTATTTTTTTTAAAAAAAAACCCCACTAACACTGCTCTGCCCATGCCGGTCCCTAGCCCGGATAAAAAAAGAGGAGGGGTGTGGATATAAACTTTTTTTGTGCAAGAAGAAATATAATGAAACTCTTTGTTGTGGTAGGCAACCTCGGTGAAGTTAGCCTTGCTGACTGCAACTATAAATTAGCCTTTTCATGCTGTGAACGCCTTATTATCGTGGCAAGAGGACTGCAGTAAAATTAGCCTTGCTGACTGCAACTATAAAATAACCGTTCAGCGGTGAACGCCTATTTAATAGTAGCAAGAAGGGCTAACGGTAAAATCCGCCTTGCTATAAATATCCGTTCATGCTGTGAACGGCCTATTTAGCAGCAAGATGGCTGCGGTAAAAACCGTTTTGCTATAAAATCACCGTTCAGGATGCGGTGAACGCCTATTTATAAGTAGCAATATGGCTCCGGTAAAATCCGCCTATGCTCTAACTTAGCCTTACCATGCGGTGAACAGCCTATTTATAGTAAGCAAGAGGGCTACGGTACTGCCTGAACATGCATGTTGCGGACCCTACGGGATGTAACTCCTGGCGCACTCCCCACCCCACGCACGCACTGTCTCCCCACCCCACCCCACGCAAACGCACGTCTCCCCACCACCCACCCCACGCACGCACGTCTCCCCACCCCCCACCCCACCATCGCACACTTAGTCTTCCTCAAGACATTCACAATCATCCCAAGTCCATTCACAAGTCATCCTCATACCTATAACAAGTTAATCTCAAGTCATCACAAGTCATCCTTAAGGTATTCCAAGTTCTTACTATAAGTCATCCGTCAATCACCACAGTCCATCCTCAATTATTCACAAGTCACACTCTCAAGCATTTACAAAGTTCTTACTTAAGCAACATAAGTCCACCCAAGTCAACCTCAAGTTCTTACCAAGTTAACCTAAGATCATAACTAAGTCATCCTCTAAGTACACCAAGTTCTTTATTTAAGTATCTTATAATTAACAAAAAATACAATCTATGTTTTTTATCTTAAATAGAAATGTCTAAGATAGTACACACAGCGCCTCAAAAAACGCGTCATCGTTGAGGATGTCTTGCACAGCTTTTCTGCATAGATTTTAATGAAGTTTTTACATCCGAAGCAACCGCATTGATTACAATTCTGGTCTATGGAAATGTCTTTTATAGACTTCTCATGTCATTATTTATTGACCTTTATCAATTTATAATACGTCTCCATGATCAAAGGTTTTATAAAAACATTTAAAATATTGATTTCCATTGAAATGGAACAAAAATGGTGCTTTGTTATTTGCCGGTTTTGGCGTGGCAGTTTCTTTTTTCTGCATTAAATGGTTTCAGATTTTTTTGATTGCATTTGTTTCTGTTGCAATTGTGTATATATTTTTATAGCCGCTAATACTGCCTCCCAACACGCAAGCATGGGGCGGCCAAAAATGGCAACATTTTAAGTATCGAATAATCGGAGAAGAATAGCGAATTGTGTGGCCGCTTGTGGTATCACATGGGAGTTTATTTTAGTGGGATACTGGCTGGGGGGTGGCATGTCATGGCGCATAGCAACCGAGTCTGTTCTGGGTATGTTCTGTAGTGTGTCATGTTCACTTATCGGCACGTTCTTGAACTATAAGTCAGAGTCTGTTTACAACATTTGAGCATTTTATAGATGGATACATGAAGGGTGGTTGGTTGGGTGGATCTTAATTTTTTCCTGCTTCAACACGCCCAGGATTTTATGGTCCCCACCTGGTTCAGCGTTTCTGCTGGTTTTCTGGCTTGGTGTTACTTTCTCCCCTGATACATGTTTCCTGTTCTGATATTTTCCAGCTCGTTCATTTTGAAGGAAACAAAATCTATATGATAAAAGTTATTAATCCCATGATCGCTGCGACAATAATGTTCAACTCTTAGTATAGATCACAGCGTAGAGACTCTAATGACTTGTTAAAACTGGATCTGCGTTTAATCTAATACGTAAGATCTTGTTCAGAATCAATGGAGTCAAATCTACTGACAAGTTTAAGTGTACAAACAAAGAACCGTTTGCCCCACACTTTTGACATCCAATTCTAGACCCCATCTGCGCTTCATACATGTTATGATACTTTAAAATGTCTTGCGGCGCCATTTGTGAATCTGTTCAATCTGAATTCAGTTCCGAGGAACTGTTTTGTTTTTCCACACGCTGCTAAAGAATACAGCCTTTCCTTTTTGGGCAATAATAGCTTGATCATCAACTTGGACATTCATAAGTATCAAGAAGTTTTAGGCTGCCTTGTAGCTGTAAGTAGATCATCGCTGTTCATGTTTTTTATTAAATTAAAATTATTTTATTTTATTAAAAATGAGCACTGAAAAACTGTTGCTAACCTTGTATACCATTCTGCTGTTATAGGAGGGCTAAGTGTAGGTTACTCAAAGCATGTAAAAAGCTTGTTAAAATTAAACCAGCAGATCAAGGCAAACTAGACTTTGAGGATTCAGCAAAGCAAATTGCTATCATTGCAGCTTCGGTTGCCACGAAAGATTCTATCAAGCAAGGAATAATTCCGACAATAACATATGAAAGAAAAAAATACATTTAATAAAATGGCTTCACTCGCAATAATGAAAGGCGGCGCTGTGGGATTGCGCATGCTTTTAGAGGCAGTAAATTTGCATTTAGTAAACTGGGGAATGACAGCGAGAGAAAAACATAACAAAGCTATGGAGGCAACTCGCACTGCATAAAAAAGGACAAGACGCTATGAAAAGGGCGAGACTTAGGATCAGTTAGAATTTATAATGACACACTGAAAAGACCGGGGCAGCAGCTTACAACATTTAAAAATGTTTGACACCAATAAAACCAATATTATCTAGTAACAGCAAACCGTCCCAACATTGCCCCCAACAAAATTCCAGTGACTATTTAACAACCATCAGAAAAACAAAAGATGCAAGAAAATCGCGTTTATTGTCGTTGGTATGACCGTTGTGTATTTTGTTGCACATAACATTGGCGTGAATAAAAAAAGAACAAATCTATTATTCGCCCAAAGGATATTGGAAGGCATCACAGCAATAAAAAAAGCTAAGCCAAGCATCGGGAGTCAGTGAACAAACAGCAAAGGAATGTTTTATCTAAACAAGCGAATGGCAAATTTATTTACCTCACCTAGCGAATACAGAGACCACACTTTGTGACACGCAATACCGAACGACACCCATCAAATGATCTTCTGTATTTACCCTCTGATAGGATTAGACGAAAAAAGATTTAAGTACGCACTCACAGTCATTGACAAGGCCCTTCAGATACCAATATGCAGAACCATTAACACAAAAGAGTGCTTCTGCTGTTGCTGTTTCTATACAGTGATAAACCAGCGAGGCCCCTTAACTATCCCCTCGCATGATCAAGTCGATGATGGCAAGAATTTAAAGTCCAAGTGAATCAAATTAATTGTTGAAACAAGAGTTACCATTAAAAGAGGGCTTCAGGAGTTCATAGATTTCACAGGCTTTGAGACGAAAACTTAACAAACAGTTTAGCTGAAAAGACTTTTTTTTTTCCTACCAGTATCACATAGAGCTTATTGACAATTCTCGCAACACTGATGGGTATAGAAGACTGCCCCCCTCCAGTTCTCTTTTTGCGCGCAATGAATAAAGAAAAATTTAAAGGGCTAAAACCAGTACAAGCAAATCCAACGCAAAATAAAAACAATAAATTAGCGAAGAGATCTTCATACCGGCAAACGATTACCAATTTGGATTTGAAAGTAAAATGTACCTTTATTACCGGGGGAAGCAGAAGGGGACACTCGCATCACAACAGACTGTGTGTTTTGGAGTGTTGACCCGAACGAAAAAAAAAGAATGTAAAAATGAATCCGCCGAGTATTATTTTACGAGAAACTGGCACAACAAACAACCAGCCCCTCAAAGAATCTTTTGTGAAGAGAACTGCAGAAATACCGCCATGCACAGTTCCGCTTAATTAATTTACGGTTCTCCAGTGCCCAATTGCATATGAAAAAACACTGATTAACAAACACCCGTCTTGTGTTGTTTCTATCTAAAGACTACTTTGTTACAACTGTTTGTGTTGATCTCATTAGATTAATCGCAGTTTTACGTTGTCATGATTGAAAAGTCTTAGTGCCAAACAATGCTTCTTTGTAGTGTCATGTGATATGTTTGACTGCACAACGCTGCGAGATATTCCCTTGCTTTCTTAATGATTTTTCTCCTGCTCGAAATACTGTACAATTTTTGACCTTAACCCCACCTACTCCTTGATTACCTTTCCAGATAATTCATCCTTCATCTTCCTAAAACCTTCTTGTTAGTAATTGAATGTAAAAGGACGAGTCTTAGGATAATCGATGTATCTACCTCCTGCATGCCCTTTTACCACTTCCATTTTCCATGTCTTTATAGATGTCTTATCAGTAGGGATATCTATAACAAAACTATCTGTCTCTGTGTAAAGCACTCAGGACTCAGGATACGAGGGCTAAAAGGTAGTCATAAAGAACTCTAACATCAAAGAATCTTTGATAAATTCCTAAAACAGTAAACCCGAATAAAAACAGGTTTGTCTAATTTGACTTTCTTTTTTTTCATCAATTATGCAAAAGCAGAACATGAATCTTCTGAAGTCCTGAAAATAGTTTTTGAAGTCAGCTTAATTGCCTTCATTCTCTCGGTGACCAATCTGACATCGTTACGTTTGTGGGGAATCACCATAGACCTTTCCAAAACAGCTGGTGTTCATATCTTGAAAAAGTCTATTTCTGAAGCATCTGCGATTTAGATCTAGATCAGTGTTCTTCATGATGTATGGTTTCATGAACTGTTCTTGATCAAAAGCAATTAACGATGAACAGCTGATAACTTTAAACCATGTCTTAAATAAAATTGCAGAAGTCCCTGTAATGACAGACATAATTTTTTTTTGCCTCCGAAGATTAGGCACTATTTAGGTGTTCTCATGGATCCATCTTTAGACTTCTCTGCTAATGGAAAGTCTTATGCAGTCATGAGTTCCATGAGGATATTCTAAGTCAACTTCTAGAATGAAACCACGCTGTTTGATCGGCGTTAAACTGTTCAACCACTTTAAATGCCTTTTGAATAATTATTCGACCTGTGTACATTTTAAAGTTGCGTAATGGAAGTTGATTGCGCCATTGCCAACCATACAGATTGTTTGCATCTAAATACATGAGATGTTAGAACCTTTTACTCGGATCATAATGATCCAAGATTGTGTTTGCATTACAGTAATGATGCGATTGCCATACTAATTCACCCCGCAATCCGTTTCAATCATCTGAACATGTCAATCTGACAATAATCGAATCTGTATTCTCCAGTAAACTTTAAGAAAGCATCCCAACTCATCCTGGGCGCAGAAATATAATGCGCAGATCCAAACTGTAATGTTTCACTGCAGTCATTCTATAATTTTCAAAGACGTCCGCCAACAAACATACATCTTGCCATTAAATAAGGATCATGATAGTCTCCCAACGTTTTACAATCTAACTTTTGCCAAGCATCTTGAGCAATGCTGGTAATCGGATCGCTGATGTCCTTTCCTCTAAGACTAGAAAAAGAACGCGCCTTAAGGGCGGAAGTGGAACATCGTCAAACCTTTCCCAACTGTCAAGTACACATAAGGGTAACACCCTTTCTCTAACAAGCGTTGATTCAAAAATATTCTTCGTTATTGGGCAGGACTTTAAGGACAAAGCCACAGTGCCTCTAATGAGGCCCATCATGTGCTGCATAGAGTCGTAGAAAGACATGTTATTTAAGTGAAACACAAGAACTTTTCTGACGACTTGCAAAGCATTCTACCCTACGGCGCTGGTTACTGCATGCAATATAAGATGAGAGTCGTAACCTCGCAAGTATTAAAGAATAGTGCAGCTTCCATGCCCTTAGGATCACACTTTAGTTGAAGATTGCATTTACTGTGCGCTGCTCCTCTGAACTTTCCGCTTAATGTGATCATGGTCTCTTACTTTGGATTCGCGCGGTCTGATGAGAGCCAAACTCACAAATCCAACCAGTGAAGGCTGGAGTCATACTGCTGTTGATCTTCAGGAGTCATTATGATTTCAGATAAATTAGATTATTAAAGACCAGTCATTACGCACTTGCAGCATGCGCTGTAAAAATCTTCTAGCCGCATCTGGTCCCTGTATAATTCTAGGCGATGAATGAGCGCCATCCGACCTGAAAACAAGGAAGGCAAATTAACAAATCTGATGAATAACTCATTAAGACTGTTTTTCGAAGTTTTGCGGCGCTGGCCCTTCATAAGGAACACTGAGTTATTCGAAAGTCTGCGTAACTACGTATGGATCATATTTGCATCCGTTTCCATTCTTAAAACTAACTTTACTGCCTCAGTGAGGTAATTATTTTCTGAATTACAGTCAACAGGGCCGATACAATGTTTCTTATGTTCGCTCGCGCTTGAACAGATGCATTCTTGGTAAACATTTTCTGCAGAATTTCGCATGTATTGGCCCATCTTTGAAGTATGGCTGCATTAGTTTACTCCATTGTTCTATCAATGTAAAATGAGCAGCCCCGCTGGAGAAAACATTAGTAACAGTCAACATGATTTTTGTCTGCTCGCAAACGATGGCTGATCTTGGACAACTTTAATTGGCACGAAATCATGTTTCCTCATCCCATGTGTAGACATTAACAGTTATTGGTTTTTTTGTTTCTCAAACTGATCAATTTGATCTACACTAACAGGAAAGGAATATTCCACCTAAAGTTAAGCATCATTGATGTTAAGGGCGATAGTTAGTCACTCTCCTCTGCGTTTTTTTGGCGGCGTAATGCAGCCTTGCAAGAACACACCACATAAAAACCATTGTTTGTCTTTGAAATTCTTTATGTTTAGAACTGCTTTTTTTGGCGACTAATGCTCGGAGGTAGTGGAATGTGAGATTGCCTACAATCGTGCATACTTAGACTGTTTTAATCTGTCTCTAAGACTTCGCCCTCTGACCAACCAGGCCTCTCATTATGGTTAGCTTCTTCGCGGCAGCGTCAAACTGTGTACGCCAGTTCGCTGCCCCACCGGTGATAAGTCGTTATGAAGAAAGAAAAGTCTGTTTTTAGTCGAGACCAGACTTCTATGTTTTCTCATTTATTGTTACATAGTCGATAAAACAGCTAACAATACTTTAAACTGTGGGTCTATTTTATTACCCGAACTTGAGAAATAGCATGACCAACGCTTGCCCTACGCTGCTGGAATAATGATTCTAAATCAATAATCATTCAGTGCTCTAGATAAATTTTCTTGCTTGCATCAAAAAATTACGTCTTGTCCTTCATATATCATAGCATGTTGAGTCTCTTTCTACTCAAATATTTATTTAAATTAAAAAAAAATACTTAATCAGAATCAATATCGACGGTCTTTTGCGCTTGGACTCATAAACTACAAGATCAGGACTAGAGTTTTAGAACTTACCGCCATGACATTGACAAACAAAGCACAAGACAAGACAACGATGCTTTCAACCACATGGGTCTACATCACGAAAAAATAAAACACAAATTTAACATGTGGGACAGTACAAACTACAAAAAACAAAAAAGGGAATGAAAAATGACTTATTCCGTAATTCTTCATGAAGGCGGAAATGAACATGAGCCAGGGATTATGGTAAAGAGGAAACAGAGGGGGGGGGTGGGGGGTGTTTCGTCAGGGGAGGTGTGTGTGAGTGAAATGATAGTGGTGTTGTGTCTATTTATTAGGATGGTATGATATCTTTGTAAGGTTGAGGTAATGGTGGATAGAAATTGAAGAAAAAAAAAAAAAAAAAAAAAAAAGGACAGGTGTGAGTGTGTGGGGGGGGTATTAAATGTGGAAGGCTCAAAACACAATTAAGATTAGAAAGAATGAGGGTATATCTGTAACTCTGAATGAAGTGAGTGAAGAGGATGTGGAGGAGGTGTATGTAAATGTGTGTGTATGTGGTGTGTGTATGTGTGACTGTTTGGGTAGGGATATTTGCTAACTGAATGGAAAGAGGTGGATATGTGTGTTTTGGTTATAATAGTTGAATATTGAAGCCTTGGGTGTAGAGTCCCAGTTTGGAAATGATAAGGGATTCTTGAGTATGTGCTTTCAAACTGACACTTCTGTGACGCCAGAGTGCCATAACAATTGACATGGTCCGAAGTTGAGTTGGTGTGTTAGAATGTAGGGCACGGGTTTGGTGTCGGAGGAGGCGCTGAACATCTGGCTGATATCCGCCACCACCGACCCAAACCCGTCGCCCTACACTTCAACCACACCCAACACAACATCGACCAGTCAAAGTAATGGCACTCTGGCAGTCACAGAGTGACAGCTATGAACGCACAACTCAAAATCCCATCCCATTCCAAACAGGGGTCACACTACCCCCCCAAGGCATCAATATCCAACAAAAAGCCAAACACACATACCCACCTCTCCACATCATTGGCAATATCCCCTACCAACACACACACATACACACACACATACACACACACTTACATACACCACCACCACATCCTCTTCACTCACTCATAACAAGTAGTTACAGCAACCCACCAATCTATCTAATCTTAATTTTGTTTTGATCCTTCCCCTTACACTCCCCCCCCACACACACACACACCTTTCCCTTTATTTTTTTTTTTTTTTCATCATTATCTATCCACCATTAACCCACAACCATCACAAAATATCATACCATCCTCATAATCTAAGACACACAACCCTATCATATCACACACACACACTTATCCCCCCCCCCCCCCCCCCCCCCTGGGGGGGGAAAAAAAAAACGCAACCCCCCCCCCCCCTCTGTTTTTATTTTCCTCTCCCATACATTCCCCCTGCCTCATGTCATTTCCGCCTTCATGAAGAATTACGGATAAGTCATTTTTCATTCCCCTTTTTTGTTTTTCGTAGTTTGTACTGTCCCACATGTTAAATGTGTTTTTATTTTTTCGCCTGATGAAGACCCAAGTGGTTGAAATGCATCGTGTCTTGTCTTGTGCTTTGTTTGTCAATGTCATTGGCGGTAAGTTCTAAAACTCTATTCCTGATCTTGCTTCGTTCGCCGCCTTCAGTCACTCCATTTTGAAATTTCATAAACTAAAGTATAAACACCTTTTGGTGTTGTTAATGTGAGCTGTTTAGAACAGAGTTTAATGTCTCGTTTACTTTTTTTAAGCATTCCTTTTTTATCTGCTCGGGGTCTGGCTGTTGAGAAAAACTTGTCCTCGCCTTTCTTTGAAGATCAAACTTTTGTCTTTTGTAGTCATCAAAATCGGCCTGTAAACGATTAAATTCTTCATCCGTGATGTTTGAGTCAACAAGCGCTTTATTTATTGTCAGTTTAAACGAACTAAGTTTAGCCGTTATTAGTTGAACCATAGCTGTGTGCTTTTGGAGTTTAGTTTTTAATTTTTTGCCAGCCGCACTTACAGCTAATGAACACAGACCGAGAGCTAAAGACAAACCTCCTAGAGGTAAAGCTGCGGGTGCGCCTATGCCCGTTGCTAAGAGACCAACACTCGTTCCTGCTGATAGGGCGCTTATAGTCGATGCTCCAGTATTAACATAGGTAACAGCATTAAAGGCGGCAGAATACCTTCGTTTGGTTTTGCTGTATTTTGAAAGGTCTTGCTCTAGTACTTGCTGCATTTGTGTAATGTTGGTTAATCTGAAGGTTTTTATGTTAGGGGTTTCTATAACAGCAGAATTGCCTGCTATCTCTTCTTTTGGCGGCGCTGTAGGCACATTTGGATAAACCTGAACAGACATGCTTTTTATAAAATGAAAAATAATTTAGTATTGTATAACTTTTAATCTGTTTTCTTTAATAGTCAGCTGCGCATCATATATTAAAAACAAATGTACATTAAGCGGTTTATCGGCTTCTTCTTCTTTATCAATTTGAATGTTTATTACGTCACTCACAGTTCTCCCGCTTCCATGCAACTGATTATCCTCTGTTGACCTTAGGTCAATCCATAAACCGTATTTCGTTGTTAAATAATCATCAAGCCTAACATGTGAAGATGTAAATCTTTAGACACAAGGTCAACTGTTGGATTTCTACACCTCCCGCCTCCAAACAGTTTTCTTATTTCATCAAAATGCTGATAAGGTTTAAGCCCGCTAGCGTAGATTTGGTTAGGACTACCCTCAATCGAACATTGCACTTTCGTTATTTTTGGATTAAAAAACTTTTCACTTCCTCTTTTGAACGGTTCTTCATCTTCACACAGCAATAAAATACCTTTAAGCGATCTTGCTGCGACGCTAAAACTAAAATTCCATATAGTGTCTGCCCTGCTTCTGGGATATGTTGTATGATGAATCACTCTTTCGTAATATATTGTTAATTTTGACTGATATTGTTGCTCAATCAGCCTTGCTAAGTGAGGGTTGCTAACAACGTCAAACTCTAACGAGATGTCAGAAATGCTGTACTTTGCTTCGGTGTCTGATGATTTGATAACACGTTTGTATTCGTTAAAAGTTAGTTCATATGACAATCTGTCTTTTAATGCTCCTTGAAAGTATGGTGCATGCGCTTTTAACAACTCAAACTCTAGGGAATGGAAAAGCGATTACCATACGCAAAATTTACGGCTACATACTTTTTGACGTCTTTAGTATCTCCAGCGCCTATTCTATGTTTTAGTGCTTCTTCATTTTCGATTCCTTGAAACGCAAGATCATCCCTTTCATTCCCGGTTAGCCATAGATCAGAATAGGTTAAAAATATGTCTGCATTATGTAAAGAAAATATTTCTTGCCCCTCAAGTTTTATAGAAATTTTCTTAACAATTGCCCGCCCCAGATTCTGTACAACTGTCCTGTTTGGGTCTGTTGTTGAAACGAGTTCTATTTTGAAAGTAAGACGCGCAGAGCCTGGCACAATCAATTCATCCGCTCCTAAGTCTGGAAATTTGACAGTAAGAATTTGATCTGCATCAATAGTAGATGGATTATTTGGAACAGTAATATTCCGTTTATTTCCCTGCACGCCAAGGGGCTTTTTCAGGCTTCTATGCGGGTCAAGAATCGAGCCATATTCTTGTGACATTTTTTTATGAAGCAAAATAAAAAGTTAATTATTTAAAAACATGGCAGGAATTGAAGCTGAAGAAGATTATGATGTTTTTGATCGTGGAGACGACATGAGTGAAATGATCCCTTTGACACAGCATCGCTCAACGCTCTCAATGCAGCGTGAATTAACAGAAAGTACGGTCGGAGCATTTTACAAAAGTTTAGGCCAAGAACCTCCCGAATTTATAGACCCAAATGATTTTGAATTAAAAGATGGTCATTTGTCTGTAAAAAACGATCAAGGGCAACTTGTTCGGCTTACAACTAAACCCGACCCATCAAAGTTTTTAGCCGTGGGTTCAATTAGAAATAGACTCAGTGTGAAAGATCAAAATCGCCTTGGCATTGCTAGACCAAAATTAAGGGCGGAGGCAGTTGCTAAACTTCAAAACACACTACAAGAACTCCCGACAGATAACCAAATGCAAAACATGGAACTTAAAGAATTAAATCAATCAGCAGGCGAATTAATAAATACAATAGAAGCAGAAACCAGTTTTTCAGAAGAAACAGCGTTAAAAACAATTAATGATTCCCCATTGCCTATGCGAGAACTAACGGCCCTTGATCATGCTTTAAGAACTATTAGAGGCGAATTAACAAACAATTTAGCAAAACTAGGTGAACTAGATGAGCATATAAAAAGAGAAAAAGAAAAACTCGTTGAGGCTGATGACGCCAACTTAGGACATGATATTAAAGAAAGAATAGCCCAAAACTAAAAGATCTTGAACAAGAGAGATCAGCAAGACTAGAAGTGCTGTCTACTAACCGAAAACAATTACGAACTCAAGTGAGCAGAATAAGAGAAACTATCCAAAGAATTTTATATGAAGACACAACACTAGCAGAACGAATACGAACACTGTTTAGAGAGCAAGGAGTCACATTAGTAAGCGTTATAACGGCCTTAGGATTTGCAATAAGTACACTAGTGATGGCTATTACAGGCGGCAGTGGAGGTCAAAGTTTAGTGCCTCCGTCGCCATCACCTCCACCTGATAAATCATGGGTAAAAAAACAGCTTGATCATCTTGCGAATTTATTAAACAAATTAGCCAGTAAAGCTATAGACTCTTTACCCAGTATATTAGGCGGTATTGTCAGCTGCTTTTGTCTACTGCAAGCAAAGTAGTTGGCTTTATGGCCGAGCATTTATGGTCATTAGTTCTCGTAATAGTTGGGTTAATTTTTAGTAAGATAAAGACCAAGTAATCCTAGGCCAGTTAATCCAAGAACAAGCGCTGTCTTTTCATATTCATGGTCATCGCGAACAGAGTCTGCGAGCTTTGCTGAGTCTTCAATGACTTTGGGGGTTTGGACTTCGGGAATTAGATGACTTAATCTTGGGTGTTTGTTTACTGCTTGTAATATTACTGGCTCAGAATTTATGTCGTTTTTCCCAACCTTCTGTTCATTGCCTGCTATAAGAATTTCATTATTATAGTTTATTATTATTCCTACCTGGAGTCTGAGGTCAGAAGGCAGCATGTATAAACCAGTGCCAACAGCAAAGTCTACTTTCGATCTTGCGTATTGTAAAACATGTTGGTACCTTTGAATACTTGAAGGTAAATCAACTGTAGAATTAATAGCGTCCTCTAAATTTGCTAAGTATTGTTTTTGCGCGTCAAAGCCAGTAGAAGGATCAGTTATGCTCGATCTTGCCTGTGCTTGCGCCCCTAGCAAACACCAAACGTAAGTACGAATAGAGTCGTTTATTCGTTCTATTCCCGCTCTAGTTAGGCCCTTAGAAGCGTCTAAGATAAATGTTGTCCATGCTGTTTTATGCTCTTGCTCTATGGACCAGGGCTGAACAATTTTGAAAGGAGAACGCCGGTCAAAGTTATACTTTCTGTGCGTGCCCTGAAAATAAATGACGCCTATGCCATGATTATGATCCAACTTTTGTCTAAAGCCTGTCTTGATGTTAATATTGAATTCGTTACAAATCCTTTCAAAAGCCTTCATGTCTATTCTGTTGCTGAGTGGATTAAATGGTTTGTCATTTGGTAATGGCGCTTGCAGTTCAGACAAAATACGTCTGAAGGTGTAATAAAAATGAAATCTGTACACTGACCTCACCAAAGGATCGTGGTGATTTAAATGATCAGCATACGACACTCCACACCCAGTTGATGCACAAAACACAGCAAAGTTTAACTGGTTCTGATAAAACTGCATCGGATGACTAAACCACGCTTTCTGGATGTGCTCGTTTTCAATAGGGGGTTAAGATAGCTCTTCAATGGAGTACTCACCTTTTTATGAAAAGAGGCAGTCTGGGTCACAGCAATGTCGAGGGTGTCAGTTGCTAATTTTTAAGATTGTAGTGCGGCCCAACAGAATATTTTGCGCTAGTATATTTAAATGCACTCATTTTTAATTTGTTTTAAAAAATGTTTGTAACAAAACAACTCAAGACAGTCCTTCGTTTTTAGAACATGCTATTGATAACAATTGCGGGGCCAAAACGGTCGCGCTCCATGAAATATTTTACAAAGTCGAAGGGTTTAATATAAGCGAAACCAAGGGGAATAATAAGATTATAAAAGTTGCGGGGCTCAAAGCTAACCAGTTAACAATACCTGATGGTTATTACGGGTTTTGCTCACTAAAAGAAGCAATGAGTAAATTCGGCATTACTCTCAAACTTAACAATGCAAATCTAAAAACAATATTAACATTCGAACCTGAAAATGCAGATTACTTATTTGATAAAGAGCTAGCTAAAATGTTAGGCTTTAAAGTTGACACTCCGATCACTAAAAGATTTGTTGTTGCGCCAAACAAAACTACTTTTAAGGGGGAAAATCCGCTCGATCTTGCATTACATTCATTACTTTATGTTCATTTGGATGAGCTGAGCACTGATGAAAACTTATATGATGGAAGGCCCTCAAATGTTTTAAGAGCTTTACCGGCGGGAAAGCTGCATATTGCGATTATGAAATTATACAATTCCCTAATTTACAGTTTAAAAGATTAGTTTGTGGGAGGGTTGGATCATTTAATATAAAAATTGCAGACAAAGCAGGGAAAGTTGTGAAATGCAATAACCTACACATTGTTTTGGAAATAAAATAATAAACTGTACTAAAAATGTCGCGGGGGCCAGAAACCAGGAGTTACATTAGCGCCTGTGAGGTGTATAACTTTAGAATTAAAAGACCTTGCAGATGTTGCGGACTTTGAACAGAACGGTGAGATAGGCGCTTTGTATGGTTTTGAGTACACTAAAGATGGTGATTATAAACGCAAAGAGGTTGGCGACAACAAAAAGTTTCCTAAACTAGAACAACTGCGCAATCTAGAGGCAAATAATGTTGGCCAGTATGAATATAAAATAGTTCGAAAGCCTGACCTCAAATGGCACTTAGAACCATATTTAGAATGGGAAATAAAATTTGAATTCATAAGCCCATTTACATTTTTTGGCCGTCAAAAAAGTTTCAGAAAAGCATTTAACTCTGGCCCTTTACATGTAAGTCTTATGCCAGATGACAATAGTCGGAAAGAGATTGAAATAAAGCCGTATGGGAAAAAACAGTACATCCTCCACAGAAGAGAAGCGGTTTTAAAAGATGCTTCTACAAAATTACAGTTCATGCCGCAAATGAAATTAGGGGACACGTTCACAATAAATTTGAAATTTCTGTCTTAAAAGATAAGGAGAGGGATGGGGTTGTGGGCGTTAGTGACGTCCTTTTAAAGGAATTCTAATTAGCTGGCAAAACTTAGACGTTGACAGTCTTAAAGTTACTGTTGTCATTCTTCACAATGGTGAGGATATTAAGGTCATAACAACAAGCAACAAAATCAATATTAGTCTAAATAGAAACAATCTTACAGCACTGAATTGGATTAATCTTACGCATTTAGGCCTCATAGGGTTTTATATATACTGAACAAGTTTTAACAGAGGGTATGATAAAAACAATAACCGGATTAGATTAAGTTCTGTTATAAAACTATGGAGCAGTTAAACTTTATGACAAAAACTCCTCATTGCTCATTAATTTGTGGGCAGACTGGTTGTGGGAAAACAATATTTGTCCTCAACCTATTACAAACAGTTTATCGTTATAATTTTGATTATATTGTGATTTTTTGTCCAACACTTAAAAGGAACAAAGCATATCATGATAGAAGGTTTATATGGACAGATGATGACATATATTTAGTTGATCCCAGCAATAAACTGAGTGAGTGTTTAGAACAGTTTTATAGACTGTTTGAGGGAACGCAGACACTATTTATTATAGATGACTGCTCGGCAGAAAGAGACATAGTTAAAAAGAGAAACACTTTGTCAAAACTGGCTTTCAGCGGAAGACATGCTGGAATAAGTGTGTGGATTTTATGTCAAAAATATAACTCCGTTTTAAAAGACTTTAGAGAACAGTTAAAGACTGTAGTTTTATTTCACATGAAAGACAGAGACTCATTTGAAGAATGTTTGCGCGAAAATGATGTTATTGAAAATGATCAGGAAAAACATAGGATTAAACAAAAACTGAAATCTGAAAAGTTTAGTAAATTAGTATTGAAAACGGATAACCCTGCACAGTATGTTTGTTTGTAGATAATCGTTATTTTTTGGTTATTGACGTCTTACTTGTCAGAGAACAGTAATATGCGCTTGCGTGTGTGTGTGTGTGTGTGTGTGTGTGTGTGTGTGTGTGTCTGCCCGCCTCTCTGTCTGTCTCTCTCTCTGTCTCTCTCTTCTCTGTCTGTCTGCCGGTGATTCTCTCTCTCTCTTCCGCCACAGAAAAGGCGGCTTTAAGGCCACTTTCGCCCAAAAACACGGTGGTTGAGCAAGTGAGTCAGGATGGTAAAATACTGTTCTCTCCGAGACTTACTCAACAAATTCACTTACCGGCTCATACACAAGCCAGCAACCAGGGAATGAACTCCGACACAATGACAGACCAAACACCAATATAGAATGCCCAAAACTACAATTTTGTAACACAGTGACAGACCAGTCACTGATATGGAATGCACAAAACTACAACAATTCTGCAATGTTCACACACTTTCAAGATTAATTAAACCGGGTCACATTCCAACAACTGGGCACTTAAAGCACGCATGACCAATTAATAACCTAGTAACTGGGTTGCTATGAACTACTCGCAGAGAATGGCCCAACCAAGTTGTCCAACATATAAAATTGTTGATATAAATGTTGTTGTTTTTTTTTTTGCCACCACACAAAAGAAAATTTGTCTCGAAAACCTGTGCAGCCTGCGACACACACAAGTGATGACTAATTAGCCAACAACTAAACCAGCTATACAATAATATTACTAAATAAATTTAAGGTCACTAAAGATTTTACTAGTGTCTTTCACACACTGGGTAGTCCACTGCACGACTGATGAATGACGGCTCATTTCCTTGATCCTGGAAATAATGTTCAACGCTGTTACCTCAACACAGCCCCTTTTGTTGTCAACATTCACATGCACCACTCGGCCTGTCACAGCAACAGGAAGAGTAGCCCACGCTCTGTCACTCCTAGCACGGAGGGATAGCCCCGTCACCAGCTAC
>JAFLJL010009231.1:0-16527 GCA_018398815.1 Conus ventricosus
AAAGGATCCTTATTCCATATCTGTTGTGCAACTTTTTTTTCTTTGTAATCAATTTTTTTGTTGTTTGTTTTTTTAAATGGGTTCCCTTTTTTCCTTTTTAAAGTCATCACCCCGAATGTTAATGAAAAAAAACTTTTTTAATGTTGTGAAATTTGTGTGTTTTTAAAAGTTTTGTAAGTTTTCGTTGAATCATATTTTACCCCCTTAAGGGGGGAAAGGGCCGGATAAAAAAAGTGTGTTGTTTATTGTTCCCCCTTGGGAAAAAAGTTATTCATATCATCATCTCACTCCTCCCTTCTCTCTCTCCCTTCTCTCTCTCAAACCACCCAACACCACACACACACACCCCAAAACCCACACACACACACACACACACACACACACCACACACACCACATTTGCAGGTGCGCCATACACACAAACACGCACAAGCTTACAGGAGAGAAAAAGAGGAGAGAGAGAGAGAGAGAAGAGAGAGAGGGGAGAGAGGAGAGAGAGAGGAGAGAGGAGAGAGAGAGAGAGAGAGAGGGGGAAAAGAAAAGAAAAAATTCAAATTTTTTTTTTTTTTTTACGGGATATACAAAAGCATAAACGTGCTTTTTTTACATCATCCTCGACCTGAGTAGGGATACAACGCTAATGAAAGAAAGCAAACAAGCAAACAACAACAACAACGAAAAACGACGTCGAAAACGACGCGACGACGACGCGACGCAAAAAAAGAAGCGAAAAAAAAAAAAAAAAGCCTGTCGTTTCCCAAAAAGGAAGGGGGGTAAGGACCTTTAAATATTCCAAAAGTAAAACCACATGGGTAAAGGACCCCTTTTTGCCTTGTGACTCTGACTTTTTTCCCACAATAAAGGGGAAAAAACGGGTGAGACGGTCAGGGGGAAATCCATGTAAACTCGCGGAAAAAAGGTTTTTGTGAGAAAAAAAAAAGGGGTTTAAATGTTGTTTCTTTTGTTGTTACTTAATTTGTAAAACTGTTTTTTGTTTTAATGTTGCTTTTTTGTTTTGTTGATTGTAATGTGGGGGGTGGGTTTTTTGTTTGTTTGTTTGTTATTATTGATGATTTTTTGGGTTTATTCTAGGAATGTTATTGTTTTTTTTGTTGCCTGTTTTGTTGTTTGTTTTTGTTGTTGTTTTTGTTATTTTCTTGAATGTTTTGTTGATTGTTGTGTGATGTTTTTAGTGGGTTTTGTTGTGTTTTGAGCTGATTTTTATTTTTGCATTTGTTTAATGCTGTTATTGTTGTTTTTGTCGGGTATTTGCTAATTTAGTTTGTTTTGTTGATTTTTTGAGGCTTTGCTAAAATCGTTTTATTGTTGTTTGTCGGGGATTTGTTACATTTATTTGTTTTTGTTGTTTTGTCGAGGCATTTGACTTTTAGTTTGTTTGTTGATTTTCGAGGCTTTTTTTAATCAGTTGTTATTTTTGATTTGTGAGGATTTATACATTTATTTATTATTGATTTGTCGAGGCATTTGCTACATTTTTGTTGTTATTTTTGATTTGTCGAGGCTTTTCCCATTATATAATCAGCACACATAAATATAAAATTCCACTCCCAGGTATAAATTGTTTTGCTTGTTTGCCCCTAAAAAAAATGTCTGTCGAGTCTGTTAAAAATAAAAAAAAAAAGGGGTGGACAAAGATACAACCCTGTCAGAACTTGAAAAACATTCAAAATAACCAGGTAAGAGCACCTTCTAAAATATCAAAAGAGCACCAATTAATTTTAACATTGATTTAATCATGGTGTACATACTTCTAAAAATGTTAAACAATTACCAAATTTTTAACCCATTTGTGAGTAGTGTTTTGAACAAAAAGACCAATGCTCTCCCACATGAACGCGCTACTAAAATCAGTAATAATGCTACTTTAGGCATGTCCTCACCTGCTTCATCCTGTATTAAAAAAAAAGAAATGAAAAAAAACTGGGGGGTCCCCTCTATTTTCCCTGGCCTGAGTAGGATCCCCATTTTATTCTTTTACCCATACTCCACTCCAAAACCCATCCAACCCTTTCCCCAACCCCTACCATCTTTCAACTTTTGGCTGTCACGCTTTTTTACAAAATCTTGGCAAACCCTTTTTTTGTGTTATTCTTCATCTTTTTAAAAAATTTTCAACACTACACCTTCTGAATAAACAACTTAAAACGAGATTGGAAGACATGGCCTTCGCGTACATTGACCCCAAGACAAGGTCGCGCAAAAAAAAAATTTGAAAGAGAGGGTTTTAGTTACGCCTAAATTTGACAAACAAAGCACAGACAAACACAATTTTTTTCAACCTTTGGGTTTCTTCCGGCTATTTTCCCCCGCTATTCTCCCCACCACATGGAAAACAACAGATGATCTTTTTTTCTTTTTTGTTTTTTACTGTCCAAATGTTAAATGTGATTATTTTTTTTTCCCTGAGGAAAGACCAAAGGTTAAAAATCATCATGTCTTGTCAGTGCTTGTTGTTAATGCTTGGCGGTAACTAACACCTCTCTTTAAAAATTTTGCTTCGTTCCCCGCCTCTTAAACCCCTTTTAAAAAAATCGATAAATTGGTTGGTTTGGGTTGGATTAACCCCCCCCCCTCCTTCTCTCTCTCCTCTCTCTCTCTCCCCTCTCTCTTTCTCCTCTCCTCTCTCTCTCTCTCTCTCTCTTTTCCCCTTCATTCCATATTGTGTTTACCCTTTCTTATTGTAGTTTGTCATTTCCCAATTTTTTTTATAGCTTCCCCTTTCCCCTCCTCCTCCCCCTCCCCCCCTCCTCCCCCTCCTCCTCCTCCCCCTCCTTTCCCTTTCTTTTTTTTCCCATCAATCATCATATCTTTTTTTCTTTTTCTTCTTCTTCTTTTTCTCTTCTTTCTTTTTCCTGTTCCCCTTGTTTCGAGACTCTGTTCTTTTTTCTGTGTCTCAAGTCCCCACCTCTTCTCTTTTGAGCGCTTTCCATCCCTCCCTCTCCCCACACTTTTTCCCTCTAGTAATTGTGCATTTTTATTCAAAATTGCCAGTTTCTTGTTTTTTAGAGTTTTATGAGTTTGAGCAAATGATTTACATGATTTAGTTTGAGGGCTGGATGGAAAAAAAAACCACTGACTGGGGGCTTATTCTTTTCCCTCATTAAAAACTTTGTTCGCGTTCGTTCGTTCGTTGTTCCCTTTTCTCTCTCTCTTTTCTCTTTTCTCTTTCCCCCTCTCTCTCTCTCTCTCTCTCTCTCTCTCCCTCTCCTCTCTCTCCTCTTCTTCTCTCTCCTCTCTCTCCTCTTCTCTTCTCTCTTTGCCTTGCGAAAAAAAGAATACAGTTGGCCCTTCTTCTCTCTCTTTTTCTTCTCCTCTTCTCTCTCTTCTCTCTTCTCCCCCTTCTCCCCTCCTCTCTCTCTCTCTTTCTCTCTCTTCTCTCTCTCTCTCCCTCTCCCCCTCTCTTGCGTGCGAAGTGGGTATTGTGGTTCAAAAATATGTACGCACCCCGTTTATTCACTTTCACTGTCGTTTTCATAATGCCATTTGTACGTTTTTAGTACACTTTTATATGTTTCCCCACCCCCCAAATCCCCACCCCCACTCCTCCCTTACCTTCATTATTTTTTATTTCATTTTTTTTTTTTTTATTATTTTTTTTTTTTTTGTTTTATTTTTATTGGTTTTTTTGTTTTTTATTTTCTTATTTTTTTTTTTGTTTTTATTTATCTTTTTGTTTTCATTTTATGTTCCTCTATGATCCCGACCGCTTTTCTTGCTTTTTTGATTTTTTACATTAATTGATTTCACGCATGTTGTAGTCCCTATCAGGGCGAGGGGGATTTTAAAAAAGCACGTCGGCTTATTTTATCCCCCCTAAATAAAGAATTTTTGTCTTGTCTTGTTTTCTCTTCTCTCTCTCTCTCTCCCCTTTTCTCTTTCTCTTCTTCTCTCTCTCTCTCTTTCTCTTCTCTCTCTCTCTCTCTCTCTCTCTCTCTCTCTCTCTCTCTCCTCCTCTCTCTGATTGCAAGCCTATACAGTACCTTAAAAATCAACCCGATGATTTTGAGTGCATTACGAAAAAAAAAGGGAAAAGAACGAAAGGGGGAATTTAAAAAAATTTTTCGGACTACAACACCCCGCGTGTAAGAGTTTGCTTTATATGTGACTGTAGACTGAACCCCCTTGGTCAATTCGAGCCAGTTTTTCCCTTGTGTCGGTTTAATGTCTTCGTTTTGGGGCCCAAGAATTCGCCCAAAAGCAAAGAGAGGGAAGGGGATAACGTAAGTTTTGTTTCCTTTGGATTTTTTGTTTAAAATTTTCCCCATGGCAAAAAAAATTAAAAAAAAAAAAAAGAGTTTTGAAAAGATTACTGGTTAGGTATAAACTATTAAGGAAGGTGTCGAGAGAATGAGGCCCACATTTTCAATTTGATGTTTCATCGGTGATATCAAAAAAAGAAAATTATGGTCTTACATAAGGGGTAAGAACGGACAAAAATTGGGTTCCGACCTGAGAAAACCAGAATAACCAATAAAGGGCCCGAAGGGAAACAAATTTTTTTAAACAAGAGTTTTTTTTCTTCTGTTCACGACCAAAATCATTTGCTGATGACCTGCGTATAGGCCCATTTGGGGGTTTGCGAAATTTGCGCTGTTTTTTCAGACATAATTTTGATTTCAGCTTAAGGGGTGGGGGGGGAGGAGGTAGTGGTGAGAGTAGGAAGTGGGGGGGGGGGGGGGGGGGTAGGAGGGAGGGGGAGCTGCCCAGAGGCCAGGGGGGTGGGTGGGGGGCTGGGAGTTGTGTTGGTATTATTGCTGAGAGGGAGTCTGGACCAGAAGCGGTCCAGGGTCTCCGCCGTCACCACAACTCTGGTAATGAGTTCCACTCTGGGCTGGTTCTTGGGAAGAAAGAATGAATGATGGTAGTCTGTTCTGCATTGTTGGGATGTCGTTCGCTGCAGCTTGTTGTTTTTTTCTTGAACATCTTTGGTCTGGGATTTTCTCAGGCAGGTATTTGGAATGATGTCATCAAAACTTGTGGTGGAATTATAATCATTTCCAAGTCTTGCATTTAGTAGCTTCGTTTCTCTAATGTGGGCACTACAGAGAGCGTCGGATTTTCATCGACAATCGGTTGTTGGTATGTGGCTGTGTGTTAGTGAACATCTGAGCTGCTCACGCGGATCTTTAGTCTCCTGCGATCTCGTTTATGGTAGTGGGCGCCCCAAACGCCTGACGCGTACTCACCATCGGATGACAAGGGTTTTTTCTTCTTCTTCTCTCCGTAAGGGCGGCGTGTTCATTTCGGAACGTAAGAGGCCCTGCGACGTATCGTTGATTCCGGCCCGTGGGAGCTAGGTTTGGGGGGGGGGGGGGGGGGGGGGGAATTACAAACTATGTGCAGGGCAGTTGGTTTGGGGGGGGGGGGGGGGGGAGGTGGATTTACAACTATGTACAGGGCCCCAGTAGGGAGGGTCATGGGGTGCCCACCAAGTGGCTGCAGAGCCTGCTGCCGCGATAGTCGTGAGCGGAACATCTCCAGTGGACGTTGCTGATGTCGTAGAGGTGGGGGAGGCTGTTCAGTCTGAGGTGGTCCCTCGGAAGAGGTGTTGTTATATTGCCTTGTGGCAATCCAGTTGTTGGTTATAGCCTTGCTCCTTCTTGTTCTTGGGTGTCAGAGTCTGATGTAGTTTGCAGTTGAGATTCCAACAGATTGTGCTTGACATGTACAGCATATTAGTCTATTCTTTGTTCTTCTTTCTTCCAGTGACTCCCATCCTAAGGTGTGAGCATATTGGTGATAATGCCGGGTTGTTCTTTCAAAGTTAGTGTTGTGGGTGTATCAGGCTGCTCTTCTTTGCGACAGCTTCGATGATTTCTTGTTCCTTCTCTTCGGTGTGGGTCCCCACCACCGTTGACGCGTATTCTAATGAGGGGCCGCACCATGGTGGTATAGGGTGCTGCTTTAATATTGTCTGTACATTCTTTAAAGATGCGGCCTCAGGAAGCCATGTTTGTTTCTTTTGCGGTGATGTGGTTTTTGTGTGGCAGGTCCATGTTAGTCATTGATCTGGTAACTCTCACTGCTTATTTCGACTTCTCTCCTCCTCCCGCTCGTCTCTAGTTAGAGCATGTCCAGGGAGGTAGTAGTCGGGACACTAGCGGTGGTTTATTCTTTTGCTAGGATGCGGTGATGTGATTTACTGGGTTAAAAGTTCATTTGCACATTCTTCCAGTCTTCAAGTGCGTCCATGTTCTTTTTGAGTAGTCTCTGTCTTGGATTCTTTAATTTGTTTGTAAAGAAGGCTGTGTCTGCGAAAGTTTTACTTTTGCGTGTTTCACGACATCAGGAAGGTTGTGGATGTACATAGGAAAAGTAGCGTGTCAGACCAGTGCCTTGGGGTACTCTGGATGTTTTTACTGGGGTGGTAGATGAATATACACCTCAGTGCCACTTTTTTGTGTTCTCCTGTCAAAACGATTTGATCCACTTAAGTGTGTTTCCTCTAAACTCGTAGGCCTCAAAGTTTGTGCATGAGTCGCTGTTGTGGCACTGTCGAAGGCCTTGCTGAAGTCCAACAAGATTGCGTCGTTTGGCTTTGGCAGCAGGTTTTTTGCGATGATCGTGGACGGTGGTCTCGTATGTTGGGTTTTCGCTATGACCTTATTTTTGAATCCATGCTGTTACGTCTGTGGGATGTTGAAGCAGTAAAGGTGTTTTGCCATGACGACTGCGATGTATGATGCTGCTCGAGGAGCTTGCACCATTATTGACGTGAGGGACAAAGGCTGTAGCTAGTTTGCTGGTGGTGGCGATCTCATTTTTGAAGATCGGCACTACTAGGGCGTCCTTCAGTTCTGTGTACTTTTTCCTTCGTCGAGTGACATTTGGAATAGTTCTGTTCAGCAATGGTGCCAAGTCTCTTTGCACCAATTCTTCAGGATAAAGGCTGGGGGATGTTGTCTGGGTCCTGTATCATTGTCAATCTTTTAAGTTTTTCAGGAGCTTCTGGACACTGCTCTGGACACCGTGATGGGTTTCTGCGGTTGGGTATTTGCTCGCGTCTATGATTGTGGATGTGTTGGTAGTGTCTTCTATGGTGAATACTGACTGAAACCTTGTTTGTTCCAATCTTTCAGCTTTATTGACAATGTCACTCTTTAGGAATACGTTCTGGATCTTTCAGATGTGCCACCCCTACTGATTCCTAGGCCTTCTTGATTTGAGGGCCAGAATTTTGGGATTGCTGTGAGTCAGCGCTGATGATGTTTCAAGTAAGATCTGTTGGAGTTCTTGAATTCATATCGTACCTCGGCTTGCATCCTTTTGTGCGGTCTATGTCTCTCTTTTTTCTGGTTCTTCTTGCCTTTTATGCGCTCGTTGTTTTCTTCTAATGGCCCTTCTTTTGATGGATTATCAAGGGTGACTATGTTTGCTAGCCGTTAGATTTACTCGGGACTTCGATTTTCGATGATGACATGTATTTTCTCTTTGAGGTAGGCCAAAATTTCTTCACCTATGTTTAAATTTCTTTTGTCGCTTCTACGTTTCTCGCCCGCTGGTGACAGATGTATTCTTTCATTCCGTTGAAGTCGGTCCTTCTTCCACAGATTAGATTTTTCTTTTTGTTGGCGGGGTTTATTGTATGCCAGTTTCTTTCATCTTCTTGTTTCCGATTTTGAGGTTTCGTCAAAGGAAGCCGAGGGTTTTACTGGCCTTTTGCAGTGATGTCTCAATATGGGGATCCCCATTTTTGGTCGTCTTGGATTCGTGACCCCAAGGTATTTGTGAGGTCACCCCAACCATATGTGGGTCCACTGCACCCCGTTTGTACACAGGTTGGTGTTTGTTCTGTCGCCGTGTGTAGTTCGTTTTCTCAAATCCCAACACCTTTAATTAACGTTAGACTAAAGGATGATGATAAACTCCCTGAAATGCATTAAACATCAAAGTAAACAAAGCAGGAGTATTTAGGTTACTGACGCCCAACATCAATGAAAACAAAGCTACTGTCCGATGGTTCCTGGCAAGCTCCTTAAAATTATGTGCCAATGAATTGAGTGAAGGTATACCAACCACTTTACCAAAGCTTCACTGGACCAGGGAGTAATACCTGATGAGTGGCGAGATGCCAGCATTGTTTTCCTTATTTTCAAAAGGGGACCCCCCCCCCCCCAAAGCAGAGAACTATAGATGTGTATCTTTACATCCGCAGCAAAAGACTACTTGACACATAATATCTAGTAGCCTAATGAACCACTTGACAAATATGACTTCTTAAATAACGCCAGCATGGTATTTAGACAGCGAAGGAGTTGTGAGACTCAATTATAACAACTTCAATGATTTTAATAACTGTCTTAACAACAGACAGAACTAGATGCAATTTTATTAGACTTTTCTAGAAAGCTTTGATAGGTTGACCATGAGGTCTGCTGCCTTAAATTAGAAGACATTGGCATTTCGCGGTTCTTTGCTAAAATGGGCTAGACATTCCTCGTTGGGAGAACGCAGAAAGTTGTTGTGGAGAGGGTCGTCATCCCATTGTAAACCAGTCTTGTAAGGTGGTACCACAGGGAAATGTTTCTGGGGCCTTGTTTTTCTTTATTTATATAAATGACATACGTAGAAAGAAATCTCTCTCTGGAACTACTAAAGGCTTTTTGCAGTGACAGCTTAGTTATGAGCAAGTGACAAAGGTCGTCAAAAAAGCCAACAAAAAAGTTAGATTTTTTTCAAAAACAGTTTTATAAAGCACTTTTGTCAAAGGAAGACTTATGTTTAAGGGCATAAAAACATACATACAAAGATAACTCATGCACGATGTTCTGCTAGTAATGTGATAAGGATCATTAACAGCATTTGACGGTTGTTATGCTGGGACATTCAATTTTATCCATTATTCCTATTTGAATGTCTTGTTATACAGCATAATTGTTTCAGTGGAAATCAGACTGAATATTACAGCTAAAATTTCATTCCAAAAGAAAGGCCATCAGTGCAGTTTAAGATCAAGTTTCACATGAGATGGTATGTCCCAACATTAACAAAGTCGGACCTATTGATTTGTTCTTTTATGCTCTGTTGGAAAATAAGACAGTAACTGCATCTCTGATGATTTTCTGTGTTGTTGAGGGTGCATTTCATTGTGAATGTACCAAGTTATAGGACCCAGCAGTAGCTTGTTACCATGATATGGGCATCATTTTATCTGACAGTTGTTATGATGTTGCATTGGACATACAAGATTCCAACAATGCAAAAATAACAACATTCATTAAAAAAATGAAATAACTTTTTTTTTTTCCTTTGGTACGTTCTATTGTTATTGTTACATGTTTACACATAATAAAGGCTGTAAACAGCTAAATAAAGTCACACTGATCATGTAGACACCTAAATAGAATCAGCAGACAGAGTTCATGGCCTCACTGATGGACATATCAACAAACTGCTCATGTGCTGACAGGAATTGATTATTTATGAACAAAATGAATAGAAACAGTTTGACAGTAACAATAATAACGTGTCCATTTCAGAGCAACCGGCTCTTCTCAGTAAGTCAGAGCGTTACAAATCATATGAAAATACTTTTATTGTTAAACAACATAATTACAAGATGTAAACAGATTTTTGCTTATTCTGCACCAGACTTTCTCTTCTTTTTCCTCTGATGAGAAAGTAGATGCGAAGACCTAGAAAACACAAACTTCTTTGTCAAACAAATAATACAAAAATACTTTTAGGTAATTTTTGGAATTAACTGCATAAAAAACAAGTGATCAAAATAAAAATGTTCATGAACAAAATCAATTTGGTATGCTTCAGGTGATTTCCAACCTACCTCTTACACACCCCACCACTTCTTATCAGGTTGAGAAGCCATAATCAATGAGCTGATTTATTTGCTACTATTGCCTTTGGGGGGGGGGGGGGGGGGGGGCTGGAATTTTTCCCCAGTACTTCTTCTTCTTCTTCCTAAAATACTGGTTCACTCAAAAACGAGTAGGTCACCAGCGCGCATGTTAAAAGTAAATAAAATAACATAAATAGTGCGACTCAGACTGTGGCCCTGGAGCAAATTTGGCAACAAGGGGTCGCACTCGATATTCAAGAAGTTAAAAGCAATGGCCAAATTCAGGCTCAGGTAACCATAAAATATCTGGGGAAGTTAAAATAGAAAATCGTCAATATGCAGATCTCAAAACTGTCGTATCAGTTTGTTTTTTTTTTAAATGAGACTGCATTTGTGGCAATCTTGATGGCACCCGGCAGTGAGTTCCACCAGGCATGGTACATGTCCGCGAATTCGCGGAAATCCGCGAAAAGCAAAAAAAAAACAAAAAAAAACAACCGAGCACGCCCGACGAGACCGGCCCTTTTAGTTCGTTTGAGGTCGTTCGCTTCAAGCCTTCGTCTCGCGAGAAGTAGCATTGAGCAGGACTACTTCCGCGCATGCGCTTTCGTGACATTCGCCACTGCTTTCTGCTCTGGGTCGACGTGATCGAATTTGAACAAGGTTGAAGAAAAAGAAGGAAAAAATAAAAATGCCAAAGCGTACAGACATAGTTCCGCGGATTTCTCCGACAGAAGATATTGATGCTGGTGTGGCAAACAAATGGCGATGGGATTGGCTGAACAGGAGCACGAAAATGAAACGTTTTCGTCGTGCTTGGAAAAGTTGAGAATCCGCGGCAAAGCATACTGTGTGGTGTGTCAAGTTCTTCTTCTTCTTCTTCTTCCAGATGGGGATGTTTAACCTGCCCGTGCCCACAGTCTTCACGTAGACTATTCTGGCACACAGGTTGCATGCATTGTGTATTTTCGTTGTAGCCGGTTACTCACCCGTTTGGGAATGAGCTCGGGTCTTTAGAGTCCGTGTATGACTTGTGCATTTTGCACAGACTAGACCTCGGTTTGGGGTTTTCGGGGCGGTGCGAAAAAGCTTCAGCGATCCCCAAAAAGGGGGAAAAACGAAACAAAAGAGATTTGAAAACTGCTGCAAGTAATCCGTTCTGCAGGTAAATTTCTCTCTCTCTCTCTCTTCTCTCTCCTTCCTCTCTCTTCTCTCTCTTTTCTCTCTCTCTCTCTTTCTTCCCCCCCCCTTCCCCCCCTTTTCCCTTCCTCCCCCTCTCTCTTCCTCTCTTCTAGGCCCTCTCTCATTTCTCTCTTTCTTTCTCCCCCCTCCTCCCCCCCACCCCCCCCCCCTTCCCTTCCTTCTCTTCTTCTCTCTTCTCTCCTTTCTCTCTCTCTCTCTCTCTCTCTCTTCTCTCCCCTCTCTTTTCCCATTCTGTTTCTGACTTTTCTGCCTCATTATCAGCAGAGTAAGTAAATATTTTACGTTTGATTTAATGTAGGCCATGCCACCTAAAGAAAGGTAGATATAGACTCTTTTGCTATGTGATTATTGGGGTTTTTAAAACCTTTTTTGGGGTTGAAGGAATGACTGATAAAGTATTCTAGGAGAGCTTTTTTTATGGCAAAATTGCTTATTTATGAAGAATGAAATTAGTTAAAGGGATAAATGAATGTAAGAGGCTGCAAATTTTGATGCGGGGTATGGTAAACATTGACCCCCCATCCTGGGCTGTTTTTTATTCAATACTTCCTTTGGGAATAAGTTTGTTTGCTCTCCTTTGAAGATTTTAAATTTATAAAAGCTCTTCTCTTTTTAAAAGGGTTTCATTTTAATTCCTCATGTTTTTTTTTAAAATTCCCCTTTTTTCTCTGATGTTTTTCCCTGTTAAAACCGTGCTGCTCTCTTCTAAATCTTTTCGGGTTACCAATGCCCCTTTAGATGTAAGGACCCCAAACTGAAAACCCATATCCTTATGGTCTAACCAATGTTTTGTAGCAGTGGTTTTTAAAACCTTTTGGGGGCAGTCTTTGATATTCCGTATAAGAAAGCTAAGATGTTATTTGCTTTTTAATTACTAAATTTTAATTTTTTTCCCATTTGAGACGATACTATAATCACGCCAAAATTTTTTTGACTTTGGTTTCTTTAAAAATGATTTGATAGAATTTTCGATCAGTTGGTGATGTTTGTTACATATACGAACCCTTTGGCATTTTGGGGGGAAAAATTTCCCCTTTTTCCCAAAGTTTTTTCCCCTTTGTAAAGGTTTAGTCTTTTTTTTAGAATGGTGATCATTTTTGCTTCAAATTTTCTTAACTAAGCTGTCATCTGCAAAAAGCTTTGTGTTCCAGGAGAGAGTTTTTACTTATGTCATTTATATAAATTAAAGAAAAACAAGGGCCCCAAACGGGTTCCGTGGTACCCTGACAAGACGGGTTTTACAAGGGGATGAGACCCTTCCACAACAACTTTCGCGTTCCCCCAAGGGAATATCTAGCCCTTTTTTTTTAGCAAAGAAACCCAATGCGATGTGTTCAAATTTAAGCGCAGGCCCTCATGGAAACCCTTATCAAAGGCTTTAAAAAAGTCTAATAAAAATTGCATCTATTTGCTGTCTGTTGTTAAGACAGTTTTTAAAATCTTTTGAGAGTTGTTATAATTTGAGTCCAAAAACCCTTTTGCTTTTAAAAAACCATCGGGGATTATTTAAAAAGTATATTGTCAAATGGTCCTTTTGCTACTAATATTATGTGTTCAAGTATTTGCGATGGAAAAGAGATACAGGGCTATGTTTCTGTTTTGTTTTGTCACCCTTTTTGAATAACGGAAAAAATGCGGTCTCGCCACTCATCAGGTATTACTCCCGGCCAGTGAAGCTTGGTAAAGTGGTTGATACCTCACCAATTCATTGGCACATAATTTTAAGAGCTTGCCCGGAAAGCCATCAGGACCAGTTTGCTTTGTTTTCATTGATGTTGGTCAGTAACTTAAAAACTCCCGCTTTGTTTACTTTGATGTTTTGATTTCAGGGGGTTTTTCTCATCCTTTAGTCTAACGTTAATTAAAGGCTTGGGGTTTGAGAAAAAACCGAACAAAACGCTGTTTAGTAAAATTTTAAATGGGGTGAGGGGGGGAAAAAACCCTAACTGAATCCATGTTTTAAAAAAAGGGCCCAGGAAAAAAAAAAGGAAAAGAGAGAGGGGGTGGGGGGGGGGGGGCGGGGGAGGGTACATGGAGGGGCTGGGAGGAAGGGGCTGGTGCAACGGTTTCTGACTTCTCCCCACATTTTATCAAAAAGCATTTTGGAAAAGCCTAAAATGGCACTTTTAAATTTTTCAAAATAAAATATGTATTACAATGAAATAAACTTATCATTTATTTTCACAAAGTACGTGGTGTTTCGACAGCATACTGGTGATAATGCTTCAACTAGAAGTAACAACTGTCAAAAATCGCCAGATTTCCACAATCCTATGACGAACTTTAGTTTTGTCTGTTTTTAAAGAAAAAGCAAAAAAAATTCCAAGCTGTTTTTCTGCCCCATTTTAGTATAATTGATACTTGATTAACTTATATCCTCGGTCGTTTTTGGACATCGCTAAAACGATGTCCTATCTGGTCACGCACAAAACACGCCGAAGTTGAGGGGAAAAAAACCCGTTTAAAATTTCTCCATCTCTTTTGGTTCACTTAGAATTTTAATCATTTACGAAACCTTTGAAGAACGCTGAACCAGTTTTATCATTTTTTTGTGACGGTCGTTTGCATTTGACAGTCGTTATGATTTTGACGGTCGTAATGATTGTGGACAAAAAACATTTCCCCCCTTCTCTGCTTCGAAACGCCTTCTTGACAAATCTCCAGCCTGATTTAAACCTTTTGCCCCTTTGGGGGCTATTTTAAAAACACGGCATGGGGTCTGTAAGTTCGTTGTTTGAGAATTTTGGGGAAAAAAAAACGGGCGTTATTTTTGACATACCCCTTTTACCGTATGGATTTCGCGCTGTTTGTGCCCTGAATCGAATTTGGGTTTGGAAAACCCTTTTTCCCCTTCGGTTTTGTGTTGTCCGACTCCCCAGTTAAATGAACACGGAACCCAACCGAACCCGATTGAAAGACGAGGGTTTTTGACCGACCGATTTGACATACAGCGTTTCGACTTTAAACGGATTTTTACGTTGACGCATCGAAAACCAAACAAAATAAACCGGTTTGTGATTTTTAAAAGTTCGCCCTTGTTTTTTTTTGCTCTTTATTCATTTGTTGTGATGGTATGCAATTTAGTATTATCCAGGCTTCGACACCAAACCGGTCACTCGTCCGTTTGAACGGGAAAAAATTTTTAAGAAAAACGTACAACTTGGGGATTTCAAATGAAAGGGAACACCCAAACTCACATGTTTAATTTTGTACCTTTTTAAGGTATTAAAAACATAAGCAATAAATAAAGAGCATTGGTATTTTTTTAATTCTTTATTTGTGCGATAAATATACAAGGGTCTGGACGATCACCTTTTGTCACAAGCTCATATACAATCAGAAGCAAGAATGATACACGCATTCTACAAGAAGATCTAAACGCTTTACAAGAGTGGAAAAGAACTTGGAAAATGGAATTTCTTCCCCAAAAGTGCCAAGTGTTGCATATATGTAACAAACGCTCACCAATTAGATCAGATTTCTATCCATAATACTATTCTTAAAGAAACTAATGCTGCAAAATATGTAGGCATGATTATAGATAGTCGTCTCAAATGGAAAGAACACAAAAATTTTTTTTTGTTGTTTTTTTGGTTTTTTTTGCTGTCCCCAACCTCTGCGCCACCTCAGAGGCAGAGCACCCACACCGCTCATTCCGACACCCCGTCCACAGTCATAGCCCCGGCGGCCCCCGCGCAGCCCGGCACCAGCAATCCACAGGGAGCAGTCAATGTCAAGTCGTCAAGAGGCAACCCACCGGAGGAGACGCTGCACTGCTGCCGAGTCACTTCGGTGGTGTTCAGTGGCGCCTGTTCTGATCTAACATACGCAGGACACCACCTACTAAGCCCCTACTGACGACAATAATGGCTTAGTCGCGGAGCCGGCGTGAGTGAGCTCTCCCCCGGAGGGCGCCACCACGTCCGTCCAACGACAGCCCCCATGGACTCGCCGATACCGGTGACGCCGACGGAAGCAAACCAAGGCCACAGAGGTGGAGAGGACATCGAAATTGAGGTCACATGAGAGCAGGGCATGAAGGCCACAGAATTTGAGACTTTTTTTTTTAATGCTGACAATGGGAATGAGGATGATTAAGATGATGCTACGGATTTCATTTTGGTCGGAGACTACATGACAGGGCTGTACTCTACGCTTCCTTTCACAACATATCCCGGCGTCAACCAGGCCCGAGAGATACATGCACCTGCAGTGTTGGTCAGGAAATTTGAGCAACACTCTCAGAAAACGCATCCATTAAGTGGATGAAACTCGACTGTGTGGTCCCAGTCTTCCCAACTGAGTCTGCAGCAAACTCAACTCTGGGTAGGAGCCGGTCAGGGCAGAAAAAACCCACATGCCCCTGATGGGATTTGAACCCACGACCTCCCAGCCGGAGTCCGCGACGCTAACCACTTCGCCACGGCGGCTGATAAGAACACTACAATTTAGTATGTAAGAAAGCAATAACATCTTAGCTTTCTTATACAAGAATATCATGACTGCCCCCAAAAGGTTAAAGACGACTGATACAAAACACTGGTTAGACAGTACTGGAATATGGTTTGCTCAGTTTAGGATCCTTACCATCTAAAGGACTTGATAACCTTGAAAAGATTCAGAAGAGAGCAGCACGGTTCGTAACAGGAACCACATCAGAGAAAAGGGGAATACTAGGAAGAACATGAGGAAATTAGAATGGAAACCCTTAGAAGAGAGAGAGCTTTTATCAAACTTAACATCTTCTTCAAAGGCAGAGCTAAAGTAATTGATATTCCAATGGAGCAACTAGTATTGAATAAAAGTAGCACCAGGAGTGGCGGTCAATGTTATACCAAACCTGCATCAAATATTGACAGCCACTTACATTCATTTTATCCTAGTTCTGTACGGCTGTGGAACTCACTGCCGGGTGCCATCAAGATTGCCACAAATGCAATCTCATTTAAAAAACAAATTGATATGACAGTTTTGAGATCTGCATATTGACGATTTTCTATTTTAACTTCCCCAGATATTTTACTGTTACCTGGGCCTGAATTTGGCCATGCTTTTAACTTCTTGAATATCGAGTGCGACCCTTGTTGACCAAATTTGCTCCAGGGGCCAACAGTGTGAGTCGCACTATTTTATGCTATTTTATTTTACTTTTTAACATGCGCGCTGGTGACCTACTCGTTTTTGAGTGAACCAGTATTTTAGGAAGAAGAGAAGAAGAAGTTATCTGCTGCTCGTATCTTGTCTGCTGAGCACCAATGGATGAGAAGCAAGCAGAAGTTGTTCATTGAAGTTGGGCTCCTGAAGTTTAGCTGAACACATGCTGTGACGAAGTGGGAAGTTGTACAACTATATTATAGTACATACAACTACTAGCATTAAATCAGTCTTACATTAGAATAGAAGGCTTTCAAGCCCCGCGTAACACATTTGTTACGTTCAGCATTTGTTAAAGTCGTAAACCAACTAAGTGTGACTGGGTGGTTGCCTATGATCAAATTGATGCAAATA
>JAFLJL010009251.1:0-2500 GCA_018398815.1 Conus ventricosus
AATTGAAAAAAGGGGAAAAAGAAAAAAGGGGGGAGGGGGAATGTCCGACGTAGGTCGACTATTTTGCTTTTGAGGGTATGAAGGCAAGATGATGAGAGAGAGAGAGTGAGAAGAGAGAGAGAGTAGAGAGGAGAGAGAAGAGAAGAGGAGAGAGAGAGAGAAAGAGAGAGGAAGCAATATTCGAGGGTTGACTGCCAGAACCCAGTAACCTCATATACATTATATATACATATCGAAGATCGATAGATACATAGATAGATATAGATAGATAGATAGTTAGATAGATAGACGGACGGGGTCCATAGACAGATAGTATGACTATTTCTTTTCTGCATTGTTTTTCAACTCGAATATTGGTATATTGACTATTCACACATGTACCTGATCGCCTGCACGACGCTGACGCGTACACATACACAACACCCTAAACGGTAAAACACCGATCTGTTCACAATGGCCACAACCACAAGTGACTGTGTGCATCGCTGGAAGCATCGGGAAAACAAGATCCCTGCCACGGTAGAACAACCTGCAATCTGCCCTTTACTTCAGTTCATGAGGAAAGAACACAGTTTTAGCCCTGGGTGATCATTGTTGGACTTACTCGAGGAAGTATACGCCGTGTTCTGTCTGTCTCTGTCTGTCTGTCTGTTTGTCTATCATAGTATGTCTGTTGTTTCTCTCTTGCTCGCTCGTTCGCTCACTACATGAAACTCAACGAGCACACACACCACACACACACACACACACACACACACACACACACACACACACCACACACCACACACGCACGCGCCGCGCGCCGCACACCACACACCACACACACACACACCACAAACACCACACACACACCACACCACACACCACACACCCACACACACACCACACACACACCACACACACACACACATCCGATCACACGTTCAATTCAACAAAATTGTAACATTCCAAAAAAAAATCACTTAGCGATTACTTCAACGTCAACAGTGACCTGACCAGAACGGCCCCATCACGACCATCACCACACCGAACACCATGGACCCACCTCCCCCCCCCCCCCCCCCCCCCCCCCCCCCCCCCCCCCCCCCCCCCCCCAGCTGATGGACAGTACCAGCTGAGACAGACACGAGAGCCCTCCCCCCCCCCCTCCCCCCCCCCCCCCCCCCCCCCCCCCCCGGGGTACTCCCTAGTTTGGCTGCACTAAACGACCCTGGATACACTGTTTCGTCTCCACATTTCAGAGGCTCTCTTCTTTATGTCTCATGTCATCGTTTGACGAAGTCTGCAGACAGTGGGTTCGTGGATTTTTTTTCTTTTCTTTTTTTTAAATGCTGATCGATGAGAGTGAGGATGATTACGATGACGCTACGGATTTCCATTTCGGTCTGAGACTACATGACAGGGCTGTACTCTACGCTTCCTTTCATAATATATAGGCTACCCGGCGTCAACCAGGCCCGAGAGATAGTGTTGGTCAGGAAATTTGAGCAACACTCTCAGAGACGCATCCATTAAGTGGATGAAACTCGACTGTGTGGTCCCAGTCTTCCCAACTGAGCCCGTAGCAAACTCAACTCTGGGTAGGAGCCGTCGAGGCAGAAAAATCCCACATGACTCTGATGGGAATCGAACCCGCGACCTCCCCGCCGGGAGTCCGCGAGGCTAACCACTTCGCCACGGCGGCTGGTGTGGGTTCATTTCTTGTTACCTGATCATCATCAGGAGCAAACTAACCGATACACACGCGGCGAAAAACAGTGTTTCCTCGGCAGAGATGATAAGAAACATCTGTCATGATAAATGTGCTAAAATTAAAAAAAAAACCTCCATGGCTCTTCGTTCAGAACAAACCTTGTGCGCACGACAGACGGAGAGACAGAACGACTGATAATGTTCAGCCACTCCAAGCACGGACATTCAGAGTTGTATGAGGGGCAATAAACCGGCAACTGTACACATAGGGCCCGGGCCACGCATGTACGCACAAATAGGCTGCTGGTGCTTTCATACGAACAAACGCGCACCATATGCGCGGGCAGATATACGCCGCCCAAATAGTGGCCTTCGCATTTACACAATCCACGCTCTCGCTCGCTCAGATCGGTGGTCGTCCTCTCTCTCTCTCTCTCTCTCTCTCTCTCTCTCTCTCTCTCTCTCTCTCTCTCTCACGCACGCACGCACGCACGCACGCACGCACACACGCACGCACGCGCACACACACACACACACACACACACACACACACACACACACACAACACACACACACACACGGAGGCATGGGAGACACACAGGAGGCATGGCACGGAGGCACATAGGAGGCACGGGAGGGACAGCTAGAATGGAGAAATGTAATTGAAAACAATGACCACATGGGTTTTCCTTGTCAAATCGATTTGCCCGGCACGAATGCGTGTGTGTGTGCGCGCGCGCGCGTGTGTGTGTGCGTGCGTGCGTACGTGCGTGCCTGCGTGCGTGTGTGTGTGTGTGTGTGTTATATT
>JAFLJL010009267.1:0-11123 GCA_018398815.1 Conus ventricosus
ACCGAAAAACTGCGGACACACAGACAAAAAAAACACACCAAAAAAACCCCCAAAAAACCAAACGAAGCCAAAAAACATAGTCCTCCCATCTTCGATGTGGAGGACAAGAAACAATCCAAAGAAACAGCATGCAGCCATTAAATCATCATACTATTAAAAATAGTATGAAAAGCACGAGTTTGTAGCTCCATGGCTCCGGCGGAGGCAAAGAAGCGTCGGTGCACCGTCTATAAAAGAGAGAGAGAGAGAGAGAGAGAGAGAGAGAGAGGGGAGAGAGAGAGAGAGGGGAAGAGAGACAGACAGACAGACAGACAGAGAGAGCTGACACGCGGAGGAGGGGGGGGGGGGGGGGGGCAGACTTCTAGTCTATCTGAAGGAGAAACAGTCATTGCAGTAACTGCTTCATGTCATCTGTGTAACGAAGTTCAATAACGCAGCGTGGCTTACACAAGCAAACCAAATAAAACCACGAAAGAATGGAACACGTCTAAACAACCATTCTAATTCATCTTCTAAAACATTTTATAAATTTAGTAAGTACTTTTTCAAGTAAACCGATTTTAAGTCATTACTGTCACAAAAGTAGTCATCGCAGTCACAAAATAAATAGTTACTGCGATGACCGTTACTGCGATGATAACATAATACTTTCTGAAATAATAATCACTCCATTCAAAAGTTCAGGTCTCTGCATTTGCTGAATAAGAAAGTGATTCGTAACCCCTTCCACATGCAGAACTCAACAATATTATGTAACCTGTCAGTAGTGAAAAGCAGCGTTATTGCAATGATGCACCTGACATGACCACAGGCATTTTCCACACATCAAAAGTTCCTTGATCAAAAACTACTCACTGTTGCGTTCTCGCCACGTTTTCCATGGAAGTACCGGATATGAAGTATCCGCGGGTGACGTTTGTGCAGGGAGTAGTTATTATTTTGTGTTGTGCGCGCTTTTGTTATTGCAATGACACAAACAATCTGAAATCTAAGGACACAAAAATGTTATAACTAAAAAATCGTACACGCTACAATAACTTTTTTTTGCGCTAAAGCTCTTTGCTTGTCCAAAGCACGCACCAGAAGGTATACTGCAGTGCAATCACAGTATATTTTATCGAGCAGTTTCTTTTTATGCCCGTTATTGCGATGACATACCCCCCCTTTGGACAGCCGTTTTTGGCGACCCCCACAACAGTCAACATCCTATAAAATGGAAACAACGAAAATAATTCTCGTTCAATCTCCTGTTTTAAGTAGTTGGCTTCATGGGGGACTTAGTGCAGTGAGAAAAAACATCTAATATCTTTTCTTGCCTGACCCATATGTTTTCAAAGTTTGTGGACAAGAATTTCGACATTTTTTGAAAAACGCCGATCCATTAAAAAAAAAAGCTTTGATTGTGCAATTCAGTAAATATTTTAGTTTTTGTGCAATTCCACCACCGAAGACCATTGTTTATATATCTGCACTTCCATTTTGTTTTTCTTCCATTTTTCCCTATGTCTGCAACAGATGGGTCAGAACGATGCCCACTGAGAACACGTGAATGGATTCCAAAACTCGATTGACTAAAAGCCAGAATATTCAAGCCTTAATGAGAAACAAACAAAACAAACAAAGCTTGATGCTGGGGTCATGGCTTTCTACGGGTATCTGAGTGAAGGTCAGACGTCTCTAACATGAAGCCAGATATTCTCAGCTTTAAAGGATTACAACTGAAAGCCGTAATCATCCGATTAGACATTGAGGTAATGGCTTTCAGAGGGTTAGTCAACTGTCCGCGTGACTCACGATTGGAGTGATGCATTTCTAAGAATCGTTCTTCTAGAAGCAAGACTCGCCTGATAAGACACTGGGGTGATAGCTTCCTATGGGTCATCCATCTTGAAACCAGAGTCGCTCGAAGCTAGACTGCTTTCACATCTACTTCTTAACCTCCCCAGACCTACCCACTACCATATCCCCACTAAAAACAAACAGCTTCCGCCCCCATGTGGTCAAGGAAGATGAGAGCAAATTACCGCTAGCCCGTCACACTTGCACGCAATAATATTAACGTAGATTAACTTGGAGCATATGCTTGCAGTGGCGGGGTAATACCGCTAGCCCGTCACACTTGCACGCAATAATATTAACGTAGATTTAACTTGGAGCATATGCTTGCAGTCGCGGGGTAATACCGCTAGCCCGTCACACTTGCACGCAATAATATTAACGTAGATTAACTGGGAGCATATGCTTGTAGTCGCGGGGTAATACCGCTAGCCCGTCACACTTGCACGCAATAATATTAACGTAGATTAACTGGGAGCATATGCTTGTAGTGGCGGGGTAATACCGCTAGCCCGTCACACTTACACACAATAATATTAACGTAGATTAATAACTGGGAGCATAATGCTTGTAGACGTAGTGGTGGGGTAATGAAGCTTTAGCGGGGACCCCCCCCCCCCCCTCCCCAGAAAACAAACAATAGGTGATCTTAGTCACGAAGAAGAAGGAAATAAATACTTAAAAAAAAAATTGGTGTGCGAAGACATCTTTACTTATTTCAAAGAATAAGGTACTCTTCGCCCATATTGTCGCTGAGGCAACAGTGTGTGTGAGCCCAGGCAACAACACGTGTCGGGACCTATGCAACACATGTTTTCCGGAGAGACAGTTCATGCCTTCACATCCGACACAAACTGTTGCGGGCGACAATTATTTCGTGGGGCGACTGCTGGTGCCGCAATTCCCATCGGATTATGTGCATGCCCGCGACTGCTCTCTTCAAATTATAGTGTGCACGTAATTCCCATCGGATTATGTACATGCCCGCGACTGCTCTCTTCAAATTATAGTGTGCACGTAATTCCCATCGGATTATGTGCATGCCCGCGACTGCTCTCTTCAAATTATGTGTCACGTAATTCCCATCGGATTATGTGCATGCCCGCGACTGCTCTCTTCAAATTATAGTGTGCACGTAATTCCCCTCGGATTATGGTGCATGCCCGCGACTGCTCTCTTCAAATTATAGTATGCACGTAATTCCCATCGGATTATGTGCATGCCCGCGAATGCTCTCTTCAAATTTTTAGTGTGCACGTAATTCCCATCGGATTATGTGCATGCCCGCGACTGCTCTCTTCAAATTATAGTGTGCACGTAATTCCATCGGATTATGTGCATGCCCGCGACTGCTCTCTTCAAATTATAGTGTGCACGTAATTCCCATCGGATTATGTGCATGCCCCCGACTGCTCTCTTCAAATTATAGTGTGCACGTAATTTCCATCGGATTATGTGCATGCCCGCGACTGCTCTCTTCAAATTATAGTGTGCACGTAATTCCATCGGATTATGTGCATGCCCGCGACTGCTCTCTTCAAATTATAGTGTGCACGTAATTCCCATAGGATTATGTGCATGCCCGCGACTGCTCTCTACAAATTATAGTGTGCACGTTTTGTGGATGACGCGTGCAAGCGCTTTGAACGGTTCTTTATTTTGCGCAAATATAGTGCTACATAAAATTCTATTATTTGCAGCTGTGCTCTCCCCTGTGTGCATGTATTAAGGCATATGCATGCATGTAAAGCAAACACACACGGACATGCGCATACACGCATGCGCGCGACCACGCACACATACACACAGAGCATGCATACACGAGCGCACACATATTATGTACACGTAAATTACACGCAATTACGCCGCCCCAAACCACTCATCTATTCCAGGATCAAAAATCGTTTATAATCAGAATCATTTAAATGCAGAAAGAAATGACGGTCTTGAATGATAAATTTAATAACTCTGGTAACATATTCGGTGCAGCCAACCAGTACCTATTCAATAACTTCATGTCGGCGAAAAAATGAGCAATAAGATGCTACATACAGACCGTCCTACGTCTATATTTTTAGGAATGCGTGTTTCTGTAGCGGTTTTCTGTTAGCCTACTGTCTGTCCACAAACGCTTAATTCCTTAATTTGCACCTGTTTACGCCAACCATAACATACATGTACAGTGAAAACTGCTTAATTTCAAGTACATTGGGGGATCCGATTGGCTTCAGAATATCTAAATTTCAAATATCAGATTACTGCTTAATTCTTTTTTTCTCGTTCTCTGATCACATATAAATTCGGCGATCAAATTACAATGAGGAAACCCAGAATTTTACATATTGGGTTATATGTCATTAAAGAAAACAGATAGTGTGTGCGTGCGTGCATGCGTTTGTGTGTGTGTGCGTGTGTGCGCCGGCGCGCGCGCGCGTGTAAGCGCGAGCGCACGCGCACGTGCTAGGGTAGGGAGAGGAAAGGGAGGGGAAGGGGGTTTGGGAGTGGGAGATGAGGGGGAATCTGCATGGGTTGGGTGGAGGGTGAGTTAGTCTGAAATTAAAGAAACAAAGTTTAGTCGACAGCAAACATTAAGTCAGTCTCAGTTCTTGTGCAAAAGCAAAATTACTGGGTCGCTAAACGAAAGAGCAAACAAATCACAAAACGCAATGCGTTTCGACCTATTGTGTCATCTTCAGGCAGGACAACTAACACTCAAAGCAACGAAAACGAAGGACGAACAGGGGGGTCACTTTTGTTTTCGGTTTGGGAGGTCGTAGGTTCGATTCCCATCTTGTTGTGATTTTTCTGCCCCCAGCGGCTCCTACCCATAGCTGAGCGTGCTGTGGGCTCCGTTGTTAAGACTGGGACCACACAATCGAGTTTCCTCCACTTAATGGGTGCATCGCTGAGAGTGTGGCTCCAATTTCCAGACCATCACTGCAGGTGTCTGTATCTTTCAGGGATGGTTAGCGCCGGGATATATTACTAAAGTAAACGTAGAGTACATCCTGTCATAGTCTCAGACCATACTGGAAATCCGTACTATCCTCCTCCTCCTCCTCTTCTATCAGCACACACAAAAATGTGTCAAATTCTGCGGGACTTCATGCACTGTTCTCATGGTGACCTCAGTTTCGATTGCTTCTCCACTTCTATGCCCTTGGCGAGGTTCTGTCGGGGTCAGCGGTATCAGCAAATCCACGGGGATTGTCGTTGGATGGACGTGGTGGCGCCTTCCGTTGGAAGAGCTTACTCACGCTCACGATCTCTCCGCGTCTAAGCGATTACAGCCGTCAACATGGGCGTAGTAGGCGTTGTCCGTTTGTGTTGGATCAGAACAAGCACCCCACTGAACACACCCGAAGGGATTGTTCTGTGGGCTGCCAGTGCGGGGGCTGTGGTCAGACAACCAGTGCCATGTTTGTGGACAGGGAGCCAGAATGTGCGGCGTGGGTGCAATGGCCCGAGGCAGCACGGAAAATGAGACCGGAAATTTTGTTTGTTCCTACCTATCCAAGGTCCACATTTCACTGTTGTCTGTCTCAGGTGGTCGTGACGACGTCACGCATTCAATTCAAACAAGTTTGGTCGGTTGATAACGAATAACAAAACACTGGTGTTTAAAAATAGGCATTTTCGGTCTACGGAATTTTTCAGATTTTCCCAAAGCTTTCTGTGCATATGTCTTCAGCACTTGTAAATGTCAATTTTCGATAGAAAATCTGAAAACGGACTGTCATGTGACGAAGCCTCACATCAAGCATGTGATGCTCCATCACATGTAGTTAGTGATATGAATCATTTCCCCATGCCACAACTAAAAAGGAAGAATATTTATGTGGCTTGACTAGTGTAGCGGGCATCCCAAATGGTGAGAATGACTCATTAAAGAAAGAAGGGTGGTCATTGGGTGAAAGTGACCCCTGAGAGATAGTTTAACAAGGGCTGGTAAGGTGCTGGTCATGTGTTTTGAACACTGAGTATGCACTCACTAGGAGGAGGGAGGAAAGAATCAGTTTTAACCCAGCAGATGGCCTAGAGACTCGAACCTGTCAGACGCTGGTCCTCGCTGCTGACCAGTCATTACCAGGTGAGCCATAGATAGTTGGGGAAAAGCTACAGGGAAAAACTGAAAGAAAAGAGAAAGAAAGAATTCACATGTTGAATTAAGAAGCAGGTTATTTACACGAACCTTATTCGTGTTTCAGCCCTTCGCCCTTCACCTTTCACCTTTCACCCGTGAGGTGGTTAAAGATGGCCATGGTGTGGGGAACACACCCGGGAGTTCAGCCCAGCAAGTAAAGACTCCAGGGAGAGGAGTTGGAATTCGTCATCTCTCCAGTGACGGGAGAATTCAAGTAAAGACTCCAGGGAGAGGAGTCGAACTCGTATCTCCAGTGACGGGAGAATTCAAGGGGGCGATACGATGTCTGAGAGAGACAGGGAATCCTGACAGTATGAAACGAGTCTTACATCTGATGCAGGCATAGCATCAATGATTGAAGGAATTAATTATTCTCCTGGTCTGGATCTTGGGCCAGTGTTATGTGAAGGCCATGACTTTACAGAAACGTGTATTGATGTAACTGGGAAAATTGGTTACAAGGATGTATTTTAAAATCTGTTTATAAATTGTTTGATGTGATTAGTAAAGTGTTTTTCCCTGAAGGAGAGGGGGAGAAGAAAAACATTCGGTAGTGCGCCTTTTGGTTGATTGGAAAGATTGCGTGTGCGTATATGGAGTAAATGCTGTCATGAATGCATGTGTGCAAAAGTGCAGTGTGACAGTGGTGACCCCCACGTAGCTGCCGTTTTGTTCCCCTGGAGAAAAAAAAAAGAAGAAAGATTTCTATTTGTGCCCTCGGGGCCTGGACAAAATTAAAAGAAGATATATCTTCATTAGAAGAAAAAAGATTTTGAGTTGTACCCTCAAGGGTTCGAGGGAAGGAGAAAAAAAAAGAAAGATTAATTATTTATTGTGTATTTGCATTTGTTTTTTTCTGTTTATGTCTGTGAGTGAGTTTATTTTCAGTGCGAGTGAGGACTTCTCTCTTATTTCTGACTCTGAGTTTTTGCTAGTGGTTTTGTTTGTTTGTAAGTTCCCAATTTTTTTTTCTCCCCGATCGGTGAGCCCACCGCTTTTCGCTACTGAGCGACTAGTTCAGATGGGGCTCCGTGAGTATGCATTTTTTGTACCGTCAGTAGGGGAGAGGGGTGGGGGGGGGGGGGGGGGGGTGGGGGGAGGGGGCTTAGTAAGTGGTTGTCCTGTGAAATGCCCCTGAGGGGAGGCACAGAAAGTCGTCCGAACTAAAAAATTGCTTAAAAAGCGTTACCACCCCGGAAATCTGTAGGTGGAATTAGGGGATGGTGGAAAAACAGAAAATAAACGAGGCCAAGTCGAGAGAGAGAGAGAGAGAGAGAGAGAGAGAGAGTCCCATACCATGAAAAATTCATTCATGGAGACACATATAACATGCAAATTAATATGAAAGGAAGGGTTCCCCATAAGAATAGGATTTCCTTTGCGCCAGTGGATATTGCAATGGACACTCTCTCCTGAGAACAGAGACCAGGGACAGAGAATGAAAGGATAGAAGGGAACGATGACACACACACACTCCACACACACACACACACACACACACACCAACACACACACACACACACTCACCACACAACACACACATACTGACTGCATTTGCCACCACTTGTTACAGAAGAACGTAATAATACAAAAACAAGTAAAATTAGTTACAATGTTACCGTCATAGAATTCTACGGCTATATTCATTGACAAAAAGGAGAACATAATTGGCTGATTACACATCCTTGCTTTACGCTTTTGGGACTATTAAAAATAATAAATATGAATCTATATCTCTCACACATGCTATAACGAGTTGTTAACTCCTCAAAATGCTTTGTACAATTTTCCATCAATCCCACGTCCTTAACACATGAATGAAACATTTATGTCAACAGAATAAATGCCTTTTCTGAAATCGCCGAAGTTACATAGAGCTTCGATTTAAAAAAAAAAAAAAACGTTTTGTCAACAATAGAGTATAATGTAAAAAATGTGGTCAATTTGACTATATTCTGCTCTGATGCCCACCTTCTTCTTCTGCCAATTTTCCTTAAGTTCTGCCTACGAGAGTCGTTATTCAGAATATATGTGTACACTTTGCCTCATGACACTTGTTGATGCACACCACGGTTGTATGTGACGTAGCCTCACATCAAGGCATGTGACGCTCCATCACATGTAGTTTCGTGATATGAATCATTTCCCATGCCACAACTAAAAAGGAAGACTATTATGTGGCTTGATAGTGTAGGCGGGCGGTTTCCCCAAATAATTGGAGAGATATACTCATTGATTTAAACAAAAAAGTGGTCAGGAGAAAGTGACCACTGAGAGATAGTTTAATAAGGGCTGCTGGTAAAGGTGTGGTCATGTGATTTGAACACTGAGTATGCATCACTAGGTGGAGGGAGGAGGGAAAGAATCAGTTTATAGCCAAGCAGATTGCCTAGAGACTCGAACTGTCAGGACACTGGTCCTCTCTGCTGATCAGTCATTACAGCGTGAGCCATAGGATTAGTTGGGGAAGCTTACAGGGGAAACAAAGCAAATAGGTCAGGAAAGAAGTATTCATATGTTGAATTAAGAAGCAGGTTACTTACACGAACCTTTATTCGTGTTTCAGCCTTCGCCCCTTCCACTTCTTTTTCAACCCGTGAGGTGGTTAAAGATGGCCATGGTGGTGCGGGGAACACGGTAGTTCAGCCCCACGAATAAAGACTCCAGGGAGAGGAGTTGAAACTCATCATCTCTCCAGTGACGGAGAATTTCAAGGGGAGAGGAGGGTCAGGAACTCTTTTATCTCCAGTGAGGGAGCAAATCAACGGGGGCGCTACGCTGTTTGAGAGAGCCGGGCATCAGGACAGTATGGAGCGAGTCTTATATCTGATGAAGGCCCATTGCATCAATGATTGAAATATTTATTATTCTCTGGTCTGGATCTTGGGCCAGTGTTATGTGAAGGCCATGACTTTACGGAAACTTGTATTGATGTAACTGGGAAAATGGTAAGGATGCATGTAATAAAATCTGTTTATAAATTGTTTGATGTGATTTAGTAAAGTGTTTTTTCCCTGAGGAGAGGGGGGAGAAGGAAAAACATTCGGTAGTGCGCTCTTTTGGTGATTGGGAAAGATTGCGTGTGCGTATGGAGTAAATGCTGTCATGAAAGCGTGTGTGCAAACGTGACAGTGTGAAAAGTCGTGTGACCCGACGTAGCTGCCGTTTGTTTTTTGTCTCCCCCTGGAAAGAGAAAAAAAAAAAAAAGTAAGATTTCTGTTTGTGCCCCTCGGGGGCCTGGAAAAAAAAAGATATATTTTCTTTAGAAGGAAAAAGATTTTGATTTGTACCCTCAAGGGTTTGAGGGAAGGGGATAAAAAAAAAGAAAGCTTAATTCTTTATTGTGTATTTTTGTATTTGGTTTCTTTTTCTGTTTCTGTGTGTGATGAATTTTTATTTTCAGTGCGAGTGCGGACTTCTCTCTTATTTCTGACTCTGAGTTTTGCTAGTGGTTTTGTTTGTTAGTCAGTTTCCCTAATTTTTTTTTCCCGCGATCGGTGAGCCCCACCGCTTTTTGCTACTTGAGCGACTAGTTCAAGAGTGGGAGCAGCCGTGATTCCCTGTTTTGTCCTTTTCCCCGATCGTGAGCCCCACCGCTTCTCGCTACATTGAGCGTTAGTTCAAGAGTGGGAGCAGCCGTGATCGCCCTTATTAGGTTTATTTTGTTGTTTTTTTCTTTCTCTGTCCTATCGTTTCATTTCAAATAGTCCCCTTTTCCCAGAGTTTGAACCGACCTTGTCTCCTTCAACAGGACAGAGGTTGAAGTGCGGGGAAAACTCCTCCTAATAAATTTGTCTATTGTTTTTTTTATGGTGTTGTGATTTCTTCTTTGCGTTTGGGTGAATGTGCATTTATTGATTGATTGTTTATCATTTGTATTATTACTGTAGTATTGTGATACTGTGCATGATTTGTTTTCCCGTCTCCAGTTTCACGGGAGACAGTGACCACTAGGGTGCTGTCTGAGGCTTCTTTTGCTGTTCTTGATTCTTCTACTGTTCTGATCCTGTGTTTCCTTTCATTTCCTTTTCACCCCCTTTTTCAAAACCTCTAAGCTTCTCTTCAATAAGCTCCTATCTAGTTTTTCTTTTCAACATTTTCATCTTTTAGGTAGGATTTCCGCTAGTTTGTGTTTCTTCCCCTCTTTTTAATTGTTTGTGATTCCATTTGTTTGTAAATTCATTTTCATTTATCGTATAAGGCGATACATCTGTTTTGTAAATTCATTTGAAATTAGTAAGAAAGACTGACAACAAGAACATTTAAGAACTAAAACTTTATAAAGAATTTATTTTCAGAAAACTTTATTGTGCTTTTTCCTTTCTTAGGAAAAAAAGTTAGCATTGAACGTCATTTTTTTAAAAATTACAATTGATACCTGTTTTCGAGAACAAAATGCTTCTGGAAAAATACATTCCTTGTGTTTCATATCTACTTTGTTTTAGTAAGCTGTTTTCTGTTTACAGCCGGAAATTGAATTCTTTATTTGTATATACTATAATTACGTTTTGTGAAACATAAAACGCCATCATATATCGCCTTATTTTATTCCTACTTAGAATTGTTTTGTGTTTATATCTGTTGACGGTTCATTATGGATGATTTTGATAAATATGTTCAACAAGCGGAACGCTTGGGTTTTGATGGAGAAAAACTTACCAACTTTGTGCAACAATGCATAGATAGGGCAGACAGGCTAAGAGAGAGGGAAGAAATCAAACGAAAAGTAGAACTAGAGTTTGAAGAAAAAGCTACAGAGGGAGCTGAAGTTGAAGAAAAAAGACTACAGAGGGAAGCTGAAGCTGAAGAAAAAAGACTACAGAGGGAAGCTGAAGATAAAGAACGTCAATTTAAGTTGAGGCAGTTGGAACTAGAGACTGATGCTGAGATTAGAAGATTACAGCATCGAGAGAACCTCCACCAGCTCCACCAGTCGATTCCGCAAGCGCGCGCCTCAACCAAAATCAGCATATATTCCAAAGTTACAGCCTTTCGAGGAAAAAACGGATGACATCGATAGTTTTCTTTTCGATTTGAAAGTCACGCAACGTCTTGTGGTTTGCCAAAGGAAAAGTAATGTATATGCGTCTTGTTTAGGTAGCGCTTGGCAGTCCACACACTCGCGCGAAACAAAATTAACGTG
>JAFLJL010009268.1:5000-20480 GCA_018398815.1 Conus ventricosus
GCGGCTGGCAGTCTTCGTGGGCCTACCGGTGGCAGCCCGTTGTGTAAAGAGTTTGATTGAAAAAGCGCTTAGAGTTTGGTCTCTGGGCCGGGAATAGGGTTATAAGTATTCACATTTTTATTTTATTATCTATGAAAATTGAGTAAATCGTCGATCATTGGCGGCGAAGGTCTGTGCAAAGCATCAACCGTCCCCCGCCAGGTGATCGATGAGGGGGCAATGAGGAACTGAGGATGTTTATGAGTATGTAGACAGGCACGCCACTCCAAAATTTTTTGGCGTATCTTCGTTCTGTTATCGCCTCTGTAAAATGACAGCTATTTAAATTTTTGTATTGACGTAGGAAATATCTTTTCGGGTCACTTATTAGTTTTCTGTGGACCAAAACTATCATGTTTGTGACTGCATAGTTTTTGCAGACCAGAATTTACGCATATTTGTGATCCGGGTTTTACAGGCGGGCCCTGGAAAGATGGGTATCCCAAAATCAAATGAGGGGAGGCTTTGGTTTTTTGTCTAAAAAAAGTAAAAATAAAGCCCGATAAAGTCTAAAAGTTAGAAAAAGTCATCAAGAATTCTGCTTGGTGTGGTTTAAATTTGACTCATGAAGAAAACACTAGCATACTTCCCACCAAAAAAAAACCAAATGCATTTGCTTTTTGCACTCAGCATCTCGATGTCGTGGTCGTCGTCGTTGTTGTTGTTGTTGAGGAGTTTGTCATTCCATTAGAATAGAATAAAAGCAGAGCAAGGTTTTTAAAAGGGTAGAGTTTGTTCCCCCCCCCCGTCACTTATGCCCACATCATACCAAAGACGAACTAACACCCCTATTTGCATCGAGAGATATATTTTGGGGATCACTGTTGCCTCTTTATTTCAATTTTTACCCTGTATCACAGAAAAATGACTAGTCATGCCGTTGCAGATTGTCGTCTCCTATGGCAAAAAGTGTGCTGTACATTGGACTTTAAAGTGTTCATGGCAGTACAAAAAGTCACCCGGATATCTGGCAAAGTTGTAAAAAGTCACAGAAGTGAAATGTTGTGCCGGGAGAAAACTGTAACTGACTCACTGTATGATCTGCAATTTTTAGAGATGCTTTGAAAACGTGTGTCTTTTCCCGAAAAAAAAAAAACCCAGTCGGGTTCTCCCCATTTTACTAGTAAAAGCAAAGGCTATTCCCTTTGGGCCCTTTTTTTCGAGATTAAAATGATTTTTTTTGAATTAAAAAATGAATTTAAATAAAAAACAAAAATGCTTGTGTTTGAAAGGGTGTCTTTTTAGTAAAAAGATAAAAAACGGACGTTGAATAATGTATGCTCTTGTTGTAAATGCCTGTTTTACTGAGGGTGCATTTGTAAAAAAAAACAACAACTTAGTTTCAGTTTGGTTTTCATGTGCCTGTAAGTAAGGCGAAGAAAAGTTTTGCTTAAGGTACAAACTGTATATTTTGAAAAAACTAATTTTTGGTTTATTTTGAAGGTATTTTATTCGGGTTCAAACCTTGCTCGTAGACGCCGAGATTTGGGGACTAATTATGCAGCCGCCTTAAATGAAAAAAATACACCTCTTTGCCTTAAGGAAAAGGGGGAGCGAAATGCGAAGGGCCCCTGACTTTCTTTCTTCTTCTAAAATAATGGTTCACTCAAAACGGTAGGTCCCGCGCGCGTTAAAAAGTAAAATAAAAAACATAAAAAGTGGACTCAGACTGTTGGCCCTGGAGCAATTTTGGGAAAAAAGGGGTCGCACTCGATATTCAAGAAGTTAAAAGCAATGGCCCTATCAGGCCCGGTAATAGTAAAAAAATCTGGGGGAAATTAAAATAGAAAAATCGTCAATATGCAGTCTCAAACTGTCGAATCAATTTGTTTTTTTAAAAGAGATTGCATTTGTGGAAAATTTTATGGGCCCGGCGTGAGTTCCCCCCGCTGTAAAACTGGGATAAAAGAATGTAAAAGGGGTGTCAATATTTGATGAGGTATGGTAACCCTTGACCGCCCCTCCTGGGCTACTTTTATTCAAAACTAATTGTTCCATTGGAATATCAAATTTCTTTAGCTCTGCCTTTGAAGAAAATGTTAAAATTTTTAAAAACTCTTCTCTTTCTAAGGGGTTTTTCCCTTCCAATTTCCTTGTTCTTCCTAGTATTCCCCTTTTTTCTGTTTTTGGTTTCCCTGTTAGAACCGTGCTGTTCTCTTCTAATCTTTTCAGGTTATCAATGTCTTTAGAGGTAAGGATCCCCAAGGAGAACCCCTATTCGTACTGGTTAACCAGTGTTTGTAGCAGTGCTTTAACTTTTGGGGGGGAGTCTTGATATTCCTGTATAAGAAATCTAAGTGTTTTTTGCTTTCTTACATACTAAAATTTTAATGTTCTTTTCCCTTGAAGGGCTATCTTAATCACTTTGTTTGTCGAGAAAACCAGTAGATATCTTATTATTTTATTCTGTCCCAAATCTGTATTTGTTTCTGGTTGCAGTTATAAAGAAAAATGGATCGTTAAAGTTTACCACGGAAAGCCTATATGCTGTCATACGATCCGACGGAGAGACACAAGAAGTCCGGTTTAAAATTTTCCCATTGTAAAGAAGAGCAATTTGAATATGGTTACGTATGAATAAGCCAATACGAGCAAATGAAGGGCTGTTTCTCTGTGGGTTTAAAACGGACTAATGGATGCAGCTAGCGGGAATGATAATTTCAGGTAACAAACGGCAGACATTTGTCATATAGCATGCACTGGGACTGGTACACAATGCCATATTCCAGCAGCGAGTGGAGTAAGCGAACCTTAAACCTTACCATGCCCAAAATTTTTAAAATGAGAATTTCAGACATTGCACCGAACCATGATCCTGTCAGTATACATCCTGAAATGGATTTCATTTCTTCACACTAAATGAAAATGTAAAAGAAGATGACTGCATTATTTTGAAATCGCTACACACGATCTAATCTGAGAGGACAAAATATACCGCAGAGTTTCCCGGGTTTCCCAGACTTTCAGTTAAATCTGTTCTTGACATCTTAGAATGAAATCATGGGAAGGAAAGGTTCAATTTACTTATTTAAGGCATTTCAGATTCGATCTAGAACGAACTCAAAAGGGAGAAAACTTTGGAGCCTTTTAGTGTTCTGTAAGATTTCATATACTGCCGTGATGTTCTCAACACACCTTCATATGGAAAAATGACATTTACATGAATAAGCCATCTGGTTTCCAAGTTCCGAGTTCTCTCTCTCTCTTCTCTCTCTCTCTCTCTCTCTCTCTCTCTTCTCTTTCTCTTCTCTTTTCTTCTCTCTCTCTCTCTCTTTTGTTGATTGATTTTTTTTTTCCTGAGCACGTGATGGGGAAAGTGACCTTTCCTAATGCTGCCTGCTAGTTTACATTCGGACTGGTTACGTGCTGAGGCTGCATGGTGTTAGAGGACTGGATGAGGTCTATGTTTTCTATGGCTGGATTCGTGTTACCGTTCAACATTGTCTCAACCCTCTGTCGTACCTGTGGGCAGTTAACCCCAGTCTGCACGACTAGAACAGAGAGAGGGATCACTGCGATTGTTACAGAGGCTATGCAAGGTAGAATACAAGAACATGATTCGTGTGTTCTCTTTCGTTTGCATGAGAATTCAACATGTCCTGTTGAATAGTTGACCTACATAGGGTTACTGTTCAATTATGTGCCTTTCAAGTCTTTGCTTGGCGTTGCAAATGGCTTTTAACGCATATCGGAGAGTTCCAGTGTAGTTACAAACCCCGTCGATCCGAATTCCACATTTCTATTTTGCATCACAATTCTGATGCCCACATGTGGGGTCTTTTTTGACTGTCAGTATCTTTTTTGGTATCCAATGAATTCTTTTGTTTGTTTGATTTATGGTTTTGATTGTGTGCGTGCGTGCGTGCGTGCGTGTACGCGCGGGGCGCGGCGTTGTGTGTGGTTTTTGTGGGTGTGTGTGTGTGTTGAAAACAGTGCTAAAAAAAACACAAAAAACCTGGCTGCCAATAGTACAGTTTAGGTCTGTTAGAAGCAATATTCTTTCACGTACATGTCAAAATCGTGATACATGATAACACGCCATTACCAGCATGGAACAGCTCACAATGCTGTGCCAATGTGTTGAGTGTTAATTTTAAAAAAAATTTGATTGGTCCATGTTTTAAGATTCCCAAATATTGGAGTATGTGGCAAGAGTGAAAAAAAAAGTATTTTCAAAACACGTCATAGCTCCACGGAAAAAAAATCAGGGCAATGTATTTCAGAGCTGAGTTTTCACTATTCGGAGGTGTGAAGGGGTTTAAAACTGTGGTTTGTATAACCCAGGTGGGTGCTTTCCAATAAATGTTTTCCGACTGAGGTCTTTTGAACATTCCCTCTGTTGTTTCACTTATATTCGGGCTTTGATTAATGCCCCATTTTGGCATGGCCCCAGAAAGACAACAAAAAATTGCCATTTGATGGCATATGGGAGGGGGAGTGGTCTAAAACCCGGTAAATACTGGCATATCTTTAAATATATCCCATGATGCTGAGGTGACTATCGGGACTGCTGGCAAACCTATAATGTATATGTCCGAACTGGCGCATTTCTGGAAAATTCTGGGTCAACATTTGCCTAATGAGTTTTAATGTTGCCAGTTCTGGAGCTAAGCTGGCTCTTTTTGTACGGTTGTCTTGCTCTAAAAGAATTCTTGTGGATGTGGTTATACTGAGCAAAAAAGTTGTTTGTCACTTTCAAGGCTGTTACTTTCATGGTATGGCTGCTTCCTATAGTTCAAATTTTAAGTGTGGGGAAGCACCGAAACGCCAAAACACAAGGAGAGCAGATTTGCGTTTGTCTTACAACATGGCCACATTCCCAAAACCTCATCACATCAGAAGCATTAAAAAGGGCTGTGCAGACCGGCCCAGGTCTGGATTGATCCAGTGTGACATTAAAATCACACTCACCCCACGCTCTTCAGTACCCTGTAACCTGTCTTCAAAATGTACAAGTGTCCAGTCAAGACTTCGAGGACTAATGAAACAATTAGTGTAACAACATCATCTGCTGCCCCAGCCCAGACAAACACTTAGCTCCAGTACTTTGGGGAGGGAATCTTGATGGCCACACACCTATCAATGTGGTATGGGGACTAGGGTTTCGTGAGGTGACTGACATCAATGAGTCATCGAGTATGTACCAGCCCTGCACAACCTTTTTGGGAAAAAGTTATTCGTAGCTCAGGTGAAAAAGGGACGCAAACCAAAACAATATTGACAGAGACGTGAAGTATTAGGAAAATACCCGATCCAAGCCAGAAACTTGCATGTTTTCAGACCCTTTGGGAAAGCAGGAGGATGCCATAGTCCTCACCCAGGCTGCCAAATTCAAGAGGATGAAGAATCACCCCACGAACAAAAGAATGCCCGAGCCAACCAAGTGCAGACTGGAGCGTAGCAGTTTTGTGCAAAAACGCTCGCAGACTCGAGAGGCAGGACCCTGAACTGCTACAGCAAGGGAACAAGCAGATCCCAACACACAGCTCTGTACCCGCTTGGAGAAGGAACCAGTTTCCGGAAGTCGAGAGACAATCCCAGGCATTCTCCCAAAGGGCACAAGTCAGAACCAGAAAAGAAAACATAGCTCTAGACCTTATGGAACAGGCATATCCAAGGAGCTGAGGACGTATGATACACGGACGGCTCAGCAGAGGAGGCTCCCAGAAATGGAGGTGGAGGAATTTTCCCAAACCCTTGAAGGATGGAACACACGCCCGACAAGCCATCCCCACTGGAAATTCTCCACGAACTACAAAGCTGAGGCAGACGCATTGCAGACAGCAGCGGAGACACTGTGTGCAAATAAGGAGGCCTACATCCCAAAGTCGTCATCTTCTCTGATGCACTGTCAGTACTGCAGGCTGTACAGAACCCAAAGAACAAGGACCTCAACCCCCTTGTCTCTGCACTTGCCGACTGCAGCAGGCGCTGAACAACCGTCATTCAGTGGATCCCCTCACACTGCAACATAACGGCAATGAGGGGGCAGACCGACTGGCGAAGGAAGGAGGACAGAGCCACAAGGGGAACAGGAAACTCCTATGAAGAGGCAAGACGATCATCAAGGAGAAGCAGAGGAAAAAAGATGGCTTCAGATACATCCAGATTATAACCAGACGATGCCTACTCCCTCCTACCAGACCAGCCAAGTAAACATTGTGAGGCTAAGGACGGGCCACCCCTGGCTACACCATCGCATGTTCACAAGGTTCCGCGCTGGCGAGCTGCAGGTGCCCTGCGGTTACACCCCCAATGACAGTGGAACACTTTCTACAGGACTGTCCAACACACCAAACTTGAGAGCAGAGACTTGGCCTGCTGACCAATTGATGAGGGAGAAACTCTACGGATCTTGGAGGGCCCCCGCCGGACGGCAGCCTTCGTCAGTGCATCGGGGGTTCCTGTCTGAGCGAACGACGAAGATGAAGGAAACATTACGTGTTGACAAACGCTTATCAGCAAAGCCAAGTGTGGAGGATGTCGCCTATGTGGCTTATCATCAGGTAGAGTCCAGTCAACATGCCCAATTACAACCTGAACAAACCTGCATGGAGGGTGAAAGGGAATTGTGAATGCTCCAACACGGTCAACAGTACCCGCGCGCTATCGGGGAATCCTGTATATTAGTTTTCTTTTGTTTTGATGCAATGCATAAATGAATAGAGACTGTGGCGTGGTCGAGTAACGTACAAACTAATCTAGTTTCGAAAATAGGTCTAAACTTGTGTATCAACACGCGCTCGACGACGGCCTATCGTAAAAGGAAAAATATCAAGGTGAACATTAGAAAGTTATATTTAAATAAAGATCTCTCAGGGAAGTACAGGAATCAGAAAAATGTTTTGTTTTAAAACGTTGTAAACGTACATTAAAACCATCACCAAGGTGAGCTATTCGTCATTTGTTTACAAACCAAACTGACGTACTGGATTACAATAGTCCAGAAGGGATGCTCATAGAAGGGTTTTCGAAGGGAAATAATTTATCGATTTGTAGATCGGCTCAATCTTTTGCAGATCATCACAGAATGAAGGAGGGATGAGAAAATGTTTTATTATGTGTGTTAACTCATTCGCGCCGATGCAGCGGTTTTGAGAAGCAGTTCAGGAAGATGGGAAGTTCAAAATCATTATTATTATTATTGATCTTAATTTAAAATGCATCTTTTTCCCGCTTAATCGATATTAATTCGGAAATCTAGGATAGTTATTTTCTCTGTTTCAGGCTTTCAAATGTCTAGTGGACTTAACGGAGGAGGGTTCGAGTCTTTCCCCATCAAAATCATCAACATATTCATCAGCTGTTGAACGCACTAAAAAAATGTGAATATTTTACGTCGAGTGAACGGGGTTGGCGAAGAAGACTTTATTCAAGGGAACATTATAATTGTCTATGTTAGTTAAATCGTCATCTATATTGTTTCTACACGGAAGACATTACGACGTCGTATGAATTTTTGGGGAATGATTCCCTGATCTTTTACGAGTTCGTGACGATCTATTATTCTCTGACATTGGGAGAACATAATACTTTATTTTTCGTGATCACGGTAAATCGTGAAAAAGGCACGTTGTTCCGTTCATCAATCAAGCAAGAATTGTTTATATTGTGAATTGGACAAGTGAAGTTTCAAATATATCATCCCCCGTCATTCCAGCAGGAATTTAACTTCGGTATCTTCGTATGACCTGACTCATCAACATACGTGTTAAACCCTCCTCCAGCCTTCATGAATTGAAACGGACATTATCTTCATTGACCTCCCAAGCTGAGTTAGATGTGTAATTGTTGCTAGGTCTAACATCATTCGGCATAACAAAAACACACACATGAACAGGGCAGCCACACGAAGTTAAGTAATTGTTATTATTTATCCGTTCACCAGTCGGGATTCGTCTTGGGCCCGACGACAAACTATTCCCGACGGAATAACCCTTTCCCCACAGCAGTGTAAAGGAAGTTGTTGTCGACGTCTTGTCACGGACTTTCGACTGCTGTTCGGCTTACACAGTGGAGAGTCACGTGTTTTATATAAGAACTCGGGGAAATCGAAACATTGATTCTGATAAAGAAGGGGTCTCAGGAAAATAAGAGTAGGGGTGATCTGAGGTGTTCTGAGACGGAATATTTCGTGTAAATCTGCTGATGTGACACTGCGTCTTCTTCTTTTCTTGGAAGCTCAGATAGGAACCCTAGAGGTGCTAATGAAGACTCTTGTATGGTGGAGGCCTCCAGAGATCCACAGAGCTTCACCCACGTCGATGTGCCGCAGGCCAGATCTCTGTTCTTAGTGTTTGAAGGTTGGACACTTCTGCAGGAAATGGGTTTCCCCAGTCATTGGGAGTGGAGCTGGCTCAGAGTGGGCTATTGAAAAACCGTGGTGAAGGACTTCCAACCACTCGCCTACGTGGAGTGGAGGTTTTAATACAATTTAACAGGAGTGGTGTGTAGTTCTATGGGGAACCGGGACATTTGATCTCACCTTCATGGTGAAAACTTTGTTCTGGAGGCACAGAATTCATAGCTTTGATACATGTACCTGATTTGATTGATCAACCAAACCCTCATTGGATGGGCCCTGGACTTTGTGGGATTCTTTTACATTTGCTTCATACAGCACTCTATAGAAACATACAAAGAAAGAAAGTACCCTGGTATCACTCCATTAAAATTTTGTAATCAAGTTAACATTCAAACCTGACCAATCCTTGTGCTTTACATCGCCTTCGTCAGCTGTATCTAACAGGCTGGGGAGTGGGGTTGAAGGGGCATTTTCACGGGTCAGACACGTATAGGTAAACAATTTCACGAAACGGGTTTTAATCATCTTTACAGGGGGATGCTAATGACAAGGAAATTCAAGTAGTAGGGGCATTTTCAATCCATTTTCACGTAAACGCACAACATTTTATCCTGTGACGAGTTAAAGTTTATGATTTGGCAATCAGCCTGTCAAATTTTCACGAGGCTTCGTGAGATTATTGGATAGCTCTCTCCCAGCATGCTAGTTTTTTCTGATTTCGAGTCTATGAGATGTGTTCACATTTCGCGAGGAGGCCCCTGCGTGTGTGTGCACAGCACAAAACACAAAACACACACACACACACACACAACACACAACACACACACACCACAACACACACATAGAGAGAGAGAGAGAGAGAGAGAGAGAGGAGAGAGAGAGAGAAGAGAGAGAGAGAGAGAGAAGAGAGAGAGGAGAAAGAGAGGAAAAGAGAGAGTATCACTCAACGGAGGATTGTGGCTGACTGACTTCATCTGATATGAGGTTTTCAAGTTCATACTCGTGTATTTCCAAGATGTCGAATTGTTATCAACTGTGCAACTGAATTTGGGCTAACGTCAATAGGCCTGACATAAAGTCTTGACACTGAAGTCGAGTGTGCACCTGTGGTTTGCTTGATGGACCAGAATCTGACTCTACTACATTGTTTAGGGGTGCACTATGATCAGCTGCAATGCCCGGGAAAAGATAAAGGAATCTGCGCTGTTCCTTCCAAAGTATTGGGGCAAATGCTGTTTCAGTAGACTTGTTAAAAGAATGGTCATTTGACAGCGTAATAAAATCTACTATTAAACCTTATCCCTGGACAGGCCATCATCGCCTTCCCTAAATGTTACTGTGGCTCATAACAATCCGCAGCGAGGGGAGAACGGGCGTGGAAGAAAGAAAAGGGAGGGTTTTCAGGATTTTAAATTTTGGGGTTTCCATTGTTATTGTAAGTGTCCGAATGTCGTGAATCAACCAGATGTCTCAGGCAAAACGAAATGAAGTAGCGATGAAAACATTGGTTAAATTTTTTTTCCTGCTGGAGATTTCTATACGTTCAGGCCATTTTTCTGGAAGCCTGTTGAATCAACTACAACAAACGTTTTAGTCTGAACACAGCATCGTTGTTCTGAGCTTGTATGGACGACCCGTTTTCATTGTCAGCATGGGAGCGGTCACTGCTTATAAGCACTGCCTTTGACATAGAAAGGGACAGGGTTGTTTGCTAGTGAACAGAATGCAGCTTTTCGTTTTCGTTAAGGTAAGGAAGGCTTTTGAACAGACTTACTGGTCATGCCTTTGCCCAATACGAACTAGGCTTCAGTGTTTTGAGGGGAGAGAGAGGAGAAGAGAGAGGAGAGAGGAGGAGAGAGGAGAGAGAGGGGAGAGAGAGAGAGGAGAGAGAGAGGAGAGAGAGGAGAGAGAGAAAAGAGAGAGAGAAAAGAGAGAGAGAGAGATAGGGGAGAGAGGGAGAGAGGAGAGAGGGAGAGGGAGAGACAGACAGACAGACAGACAGAAGACAGACAGACAGACAGAGAGAACAATTGAACATCTTTTACCAAAACTACACACTGTTAAGTAAATGTAAATAACCAAGTGAACAAATTCATAACATTATTAATTAGCAGAAAATAAAAGAAAATGAATGAATGAATAAATAAATAAGGAAGAAACAAATAAATGAATTATATGACACGCCCGTGATGTCAGAAACCTGTCTTCTTGGAAGCAATGTGCAGCATATGTTACATACACGCGCTTTATCTCAAAGAGCTAAACCAGACGTTTCAAAACGCGTTGTTTTGCACTTGTCTTCGACGTTCCAAGAAACCATTTAACACATACAGGAACGGCGTTTAAAAACGCACTGGCAAAAATAAGAAAACTGATACCGAAACATTAGTTCACCATGAACCCATATGCCAGTGACGCCAAAACGGCCCAAAACGTCACAAAGGGTCCAACAGCACACATCTCCCAATGAAACAAAGAGGACGGATAATCCTAATGAGACATCATTTGCTTGTTTATCACTAGCCAGAAAACTAAAGTGTCCCCTTGGATCATGACTAAAAAGTAATCCGTCCTATCACAGCCAACACGGTCATCGTGCTGTTCAGAATGACCCTCAGGCTGAAGGGATAATGATGTTTTTCCCGGTTGATCACCTGACACAGGCAGTGGGATGCAGAGACTTGTCTGACTGAACTCATGGTCTGATGACACGTGGGAATTACAGAGAGACAGACACCAACCAACCACACCATGAGACAGAGAGTAAAATCGCTTTCTTTTCCCACCGATACCTCCTTTGTTCACCCAGGTGAGAGCAACACCCTCTCCGGACCATTTAACATCTAGAGAGACGGCTACCTCACAGGAAAGCAGAAAATAAAAGTAGCAACTTGCACAAGATACTGGATCTCCGGTTGTGTCCTTCCACAGATAAGAACCCCTGAACATATGGTCCATCACCCACGTATTGAAAGGTAACTCCCCTCAGGATTTTAGACCCACATAGGTGACACAAAAATGTCTCAGTGTTGCTCTTCTTTCTAGTCTCTCCAGTAAACTAACACAAAAGAGACCATTGCCTACAAGGATAAAAGGTGATAGAAGGTAAACAAGCACCTGCTGCCCTTAGCTCCTAGAAGACGATCACAGGTGGAAAAAATGGGGAGGGGTGCATCACAGTTTCCCCACATTGAAGTGCTCTGGCAAAGTCTGAATACAGCAGAGCTTGAAGTTATCAGCATGCAGTTCCCTGAGCTTTATCAGATTCCTCAACAACGTTTTAGGAAAGTGTGATATCTCACTGCCACGGTGATCTAATTGGCAAAAGAGGTTGCAAAACTTTTCCAGCTGCCCTTGGGTTGCGAAGACAGGTTGAGGGAAACGAGTCCTGAGAAAGGACTGAAGTTTTGTTCAGGTCTAAGTTTGGTATTTGACAATGCAATCAAGATTCTGAGATTAAAGGGAAAAGCCTTCGTTTGATCCCTGGAACAAGCAGCCCAAAAAATTTTTTGCCAGAAACCCAAAAAAAATAGATGCTGACTTGTTGAGGTTTTCAAGAAACTTCTAATTGGTTTCACGAATATCTAAACCTTCACATTTGGGAGTTTTGGAAGAATGTCTTTCAAAAAGCAAATTGTAATGTTCAGATATTCAGCATATTTCATACAGACTTTCGCTCTCATTCGCTATAACAACGTCTAAAATCGCACGTTGGGAATGCATCACAGGGAAACCTGTACAGGTTTAAAACAAGACCGGGAGGAGCACTGGTGCAAATGGAGCAATACCATCATCGTCTGTTGGGCACTGGTTTCTGCCGCACACACATGATCTGGGGTGGAAAACACCCTGAGACTGACCCACACGAAAGTAGCCAGGCAGAGTAAGTTTCACATTCTGCCTCGTATCTTTGTTTAAAGGGGATCATACCCCGCCATACACCGTACAAACACAGGAAATGGAAGGATGAGGGACATTTAAAGTGTTGAGGATTGTGTCCTGTCTCATGAATGTAACTACTCCATGTCATCGTAATCATCATGAAAAGAACCACTGCAGGAAAACTTAATAGAGTTCCCCTGATGTGGAAAAATAAATATGTTCGGTATCCTATAATGGACATATTTGGTGGGCAAGAGATTTTGCAGGAGAGTCCAACACACGCACTTGTAGGGCTCGTCAAAACACTGCCCAATTTTCAAAAAAAAGAAATCAATAAAATCAAAATTTTATACGACACAAATGTACTAACGGAAGCAAAGGAAAATAGAAAACAAAATATTTGGAAAATGCAATAAAAACATGCTCACAAGGAACAGCATTTTGCTTTAGGACCCAAACTAATGCCTAGATACATGCTCAATGCACCAACAGCGAGTGAAATGCTCAAGAGCAGGCACAGTGGGAGAGAATGCAATACAAATCATAAATTAACAACTTTAGGAAATAAAAAATAAAATCAAGGACGTGACTAGATATGTCACATCTTAATGCTCAAATGCTAAAATACAACAATAATGTACAACAACAACAAACAAAAACCTACTACTACTTCACTATACACTATACTACTACACTATACAAATATGACTATCATCATCTTCATCACCATCATCATTATCTCGTACGTTTAAATCTCAAATTTATTTTGACCTTTTCAATTAAAAATTCACAGCGTTTCCTATCCATTCACTTTACACACCCACCACAATTAAAGAATAAAGCGTCAGCCCTCCCCAAATTCAATCAGAAAGCATATGTCTGAACACTCCAAGAAAAGAACTAGTCGGAAGGAAATAGAAGAAAGTCTTCTCCGTGTGTGCTTTTCGCGTTTTACATAACACTTTTTATATAAGCCATTAAAAACAAGAGAGCGTTTGTGCATCTGTGATGAAGAAGACGATGAGGTGTTTGTGTGCTAAATAGGAGACGACTTAGCAAGTTCCACCTAATGTTGACACTATTTCTTCATCGCCGTAAAGCGCTATTGCCCTCCTTTCACCATCCCACCTCGTTTCATTTTACAAGCACTGTCGTCGTTACTCCCTCTCCTCCCGCGATCCCCATCCTCTCACCGCAATCTTTTTAAACATCCCGAACTTGATTAGAATGCTGTCTTACCCGTCTGTAATGACAATGTTTGACTCTTGAGGTAGAAGTACCCCTAGAGATGATTTATTGTCAAACCGAAGGTCTCAGTTCAGGTATAAAAAAAAAACACCAACATCAAATATTTTATTCAGAAAGTTTGGCTCTGCCATCCCCTGCTTGGGTACATGATGGGGCAAGCAAGACATTATTATCCATGCCTTTTGCCGTCTACGCGGCTTTGAGCATCTGTCATATTGGACAGGAATTAAAGGTCTTCTTGCCTCTCGCTGGTAAACCCATTTAGAAATTATCCTCTGGAACTTCAGTTGGGCAGCCTCCCTTTTCGGTCATGGATTTCTTTCACATGTCACTGATGTACTTGTAGGTCGTATTTTGTTGGCGTTTCTTTTCTGGGATCAGTCGGGGTCACCACGTCACACGCACTTTGCTACCCGCATTCATACAGCATTACCATAGCCACGCAATCTTTCAATACCCAAAAGAGCACTCGAAAGTTTTTTTCTCCCCTCTCCTTCAGGGAAAACACTTCTCTAAGTCACAACAACAACTTTAAACAGATTTTTTTACTGGTCTCTCTCCGCATGTAGAGACAAATAAATCTGCACACATGATCCTCCTCACACCAAAAGACAAATCATCCTCACACAGGAAACTCTCCTCACACCGAGAGACAAATCAATCTTCACCCATGTATCTCTCTTAACACTGAGAGAAAAATAGTCTTCACACATGTATCTCTCTTTACACTGAGAGATAAAACAGTCTAGTTTCGCTTCTATAAAGCCATGGCCTTCACATTCCGTTAACCCAAAATTCCGGACCAGGAGAATACATAACTCCCGTAATCACTGAGGACCTGCCTGCCTCAAGTAAAAGCTTCCCTGCTTTCTCCTTTCCCTGTCTCTCTGAGACAATATACTGCCCCCTCGAACTCTCCCGTCCTGGAGATACGAGTCTCGACTTCTCTTCCGCGACTTCTTCTGTCTCTTCGCCCTTCACCCTTCATCTTTCACCCCGTGCGGAGAGAGATACAGGTGTAAAATCTGTTTACAAGTTGTTGTTGTGACTTAGTAAAGTGTTTTCCCTGAAGGAGAGGGGGAGAAGAAAAACATTCGGTAGTGCGCCTTTTGGTTGATTGGAGAGATTGCGTGTGCGTATGGAGTAAATGCTGTCATGAATGCGGGTATGCAAGAGTGACAGTGTGACAGTATTAATAGTGGAGTATTTCTCCTGTGTCTTTGAGAACTTCTTACTGGCGTATTGCCCTGGATGTAACAAAGCACTTTTTTCCTGCAACAGTACCGCTCCCATTCCTTTAGAACTGGCATCAGTTCTTAAAATAAAGTCTTCTGAGAGGGAGGGTAACAATAGAACAGGAAATGAGTTGAGGGTGGTTGAAGATAACCAATTGTTTTCATTTGTCACTGTCAACAATGGAAAGCAGGTGACTTTTCAATGGACTATAACACTACATGTGGGAAAAAGAAACTATGTTTAAACTATGTTTATTTTGGTTACATGTCTATTGAGAAACATTTACACTTGGAAATATTCTCATTTTCATGAGGGTTTTGAAACATATGATGTGAGACAAAGATCAAGGGAAAATGTGCTTCACATCTTAATGTATGAACACAATTGGTGCTTTGAATTGTTGATATCCCTAATTGTTTTATCCATGTAATTTGTGAAATGTATCTTGTGGAATATGGTGATCAATTATGACTGTTTTTTTTTAGAAAGATTGAAAGTTGAAATATGCTATTTATGGTGGATCATGGTGATTGATTCTATACGTTGATTATTAATTTGGTGAATCATTGTTTACCAAAGAATAAATATGTATTACATCAACATCAAGTAGTTGTTTGCTTGTAAAACATATAGTCACTTCAATAAGCAAATTATGCATAAATACCACTTGATTTAAATCGTCAGTAGCATACAATGCACCGTCAAAAGTGATCACACCGTAATCATTAAGAAAGACAAAAACAGGAATAGTCTTTCCCTTGAAGCAGTTA
>JAFLJL010009277.1:7994-30976 GCA_018398815.1 Conus ventricosus
AAGAAACGATGTTTCCTTCTCAATCAAACGATTTGTTTTTTTGGTGCTGTAATCCATGGCTGGTGGTCTTCTTGCTTTGAAGTTATTATTAGTAGGTATGTTTCATCCATAATAGATTCCATTTAGTTTTTAATACACTTCCAAAGGTCACCGACAATCTTACACTATGGGACCACAAAAAAAGACGAACTGAAATCATGAGTATCCCTGCGCCTTTTTGGTAAATCTGCTTGGTTCCAGAGTCCTGAAGGTACTTTAGGAGGTTTTCTTCGAAAGGGTTGAAAGTATGCTCTCTTAAGAGAACTATCATGATCACCCAGGCCGCAATTAATTCCTGATTGCCTAAAGGCGCCTGGCAATTGTAAACAATAAATCCAAATGCCTACCGCGAGTTGGTGATTCAACTGAATGTACTATCCAAGGTCTTATGGTGGCATCAAAAAACTGAGGTAATTAATATTTTTACGGTATGAATACACCAAATATGCAAAACTTCACCCCAATCAATATCTGCTAAGTTAAAGTCTCCACCAATCCATAATAATTGCCATCCTATTGCCAAAACAATTGTTATAAATGTCTCGCAGATAGACGTACATACATTTTCATCTGAGTCAGGCCTGTAACGATCCAACAATGACAGTCTCTTATTCTTAAAATTAATCCTAAAAATAAACTTGCACTATATTTGTTGGCCTTGATAAAAAACTCACTGGCTAAGTTCTTCCAAATGGCAAACACGACTTCCCCCACCACATTTTCCAAGTCCTGTCCTTTCTATAAATATCAAAAAATCTCCATATAGAAGTTCCTGCTGGATGTATCCAGTTTCTCGTCTAGCCAATTTTCATTTCCAAATACAACATTCAATGTTTTTTTTTCGGTGACTAAATTACTGAGTTCTTCCATTTTACTTGATAAGAGATTGAAAATTTATGACTATGCATCTGAGTTTATCTTTTTCTCTTAATGATTGGGTTCATTTGCACTTTATGATTTGGATTTTTTATCAGTTTTAGAATCCCAGGGGTGGATGCAAACTTAGGACAAACTTCAAGTTTTTTTCTTTGGGATCGTCCTGGGAGATAGGGTCGACAAACGGTTGCGTTCTGAGCTGCAGTCCTTCAATAGAAACTCAAAACGTCCTCGAACTAAATAGGAAGCCCGTCAGTAAAACAAGTCCATGAGATATCACTATTGCATAATGCTTCATAAACTGCCAGATACAGAAACATACATAAAGTGTGATAAACCATGAATTGTCAGACGTCACAGCAACCCTGCTTATATGTTTCCATTGACCCTCATATTGCAAACATCGCACGGATATTTTACTTTGTGACGGCCCAGGTATTGAGTTCAATGTCTCCTGAATAGATAAGGCTTAAAAAGCCAAGATTTAACTCCTCTAGTGTCTAAAAATTTTAAATCAAACAAATCCTTATCACTGTAACTATTTCAAATAAAATAATTGAAATCAGGGTTCCAATCTGGCCTAGTAAAGACGTGAGAACATTACTCTTCGGCACAGGTGCTCATCAGAGACTAACATGGTTCAGGTTGCACAAAGTTTTAAAACCTTGCAACAAATGAACTAAAGGCGTCTACGTCTACATCTAAAATTACAAATAAACTGAGTGCTAGAAATGTTGTTGGTCCTGTCACATGTAGAAAGAGCAAGGAAAAAAAGAAAACTTTAACGAAGCCGAGGAAACAACAAGCCGGTAGCCATCTTGAAAAGCCAATAAGCAAGACTCACCTTTGAAGGGTTTAAACACATTTTGATAAGAATAAAATAAAATTTAGCATTAAACAACCACCAATGCTGATCAAAAAAATTCACAGTTTACTCTATAGTAAAGATGTAAAGAAGTAAAAGACGTAAAAGAATGTAAAAATGAATTAAAACGGAAGCTCCAAAATCCAGGCAGACCTCCTCTCTGGAACATGCCCTATTCTTGGTGGCATCTGATTGTCGGAAGGTACGTTATACGTTGATGTGTTAGCGTAGATATGACCGAGTGATGGTGGTAAAGCCTTTGTGTTTAATTATCCCTATTGGAAGAGGAGGTGGACGCTCTTGGGTTTCCATTATGTCCCTTCCTCCATCTCACCACCCTCTCTCTCGTTCATCTCCTATTCGTTTCTGTTTTATCGTGTTGTGGCTGCGTGTGTGTGAAAAGCGAACTGTGCACAATGCTACTTTGATATGATTAAATTTAATGTGCATTTGCAAGGGGAAAGAGAGCTATAAATGATAGAATTTTGTTTATATTAATTTCAAGTGGAAAATTAATCTTTTTTGTGGAAGTGTCCACTGAAATGTGAGCCTTTTCCACTTTGCTGGCTTTCCCTCTCCCCTTTTTGCCTTGCTTTTCGTTTCTGCTGCCACGCAACACCCTCTCCCCCTCTCTCTGTGTCACCTTTCCCTTTGATTTTGTGTTGTTTTCTGTTCTTTCATGCTCCCCTTTTCTCTACTCTTCCATAGTCAATAGCTATGTGTGTATGTAACATATGTAAATATATAAATATATAAATAAATATATATATAAATATAAAAACAATATATTATATATATATACATATATATAAATAGATGTTATTTTTTTTGTTTTTTTTTTTTTATAGCTTTTTTTCTGCCCCTTTCCTTCCAACACTTACCGCTTTCAACCCCACACACCCCACGTCTGCTATCACCCCCTCACTGGGCACGTACTTTTTGGTGTCCCTTCGGCTTTTTGTTGTTGCTTTTTTTTTTAAATTATCTTCCCACGTCTGGGCCCCAGGGGGAACGCCCACCCCGGATGTCCCCACCCACCGAGACAGGGATGTCGACAGAGTATTTTCCCAAAGTTTAGACTGCCTGCCTTGTAAAAAGGAATCTGATTTCTGATCACAGGGGGGAAAAACCGGTGCTGTTGAGAACGGGGTTTTTTAGCTTTTGTGGGAAGGTTAGGGGACAATACAAGGGTAAAACCAAAATATTTTTCCGGGGAATTGACGGGGACAATGTTTTTTTTTTTTGTGTTGTGCACTTGCAACCGGGTTTTAGGTTGGTTAATGTTAAAAAAAAGAAAAAAAACCACTAGGGGTCTTTGGGAGCCCGGGGAGTGGACAGTGAAAAAAATGTGTGCTTTTTTCCCCAGCAGGTGTTAGCGGGGTCTGCATTGGATTGCTTGCTTGTCTGTTTGAGGGTTTGTGTGGTTTTTTTTTTTTGTGGTTTTTTATCCCCTAGACGAGTAGAGCCATATTTCTTTGTGGGACTCTGTTTTTTTGTTTGGGGTTTATGTATTTTTGTTAAAAAAATTTTGTTTTTAACCACCTGATGCCTTCCTTTGGTTTTGTGGGGTCTTTACTGGGTGTGTGAAGATTGAGTTTGCCAATATCGGGCGAGCTTTGCCCGCAGTTTTCCCCCTGCGGGACAATTTTGGTAGGTTCTTTTTAAACGTCCTCCCCTGTGCAAACAGGACATTTTGGGGACAGGGTTTTTTTATTTAATATAAGAGTCTTTTGGGCCGCAAGCGTCGTCTAAAAAGTTCAGCTGGGGTTGTTTCCAAGGCCATCGCAGGCCACCGGCGGCCGTCTTCATGCTGAGGGGGCGAGGCCCGTCCGCGTGGGGCCGAGGGGAGATTCGAGGACAAGTCCCCGACCCCGGCCGGTTCATCCCCACCGCCCCCCAAATGGGAAAATTTTTCCACCCCCCCCCCCCCAAAGGGAGCCCCCTGCAGGAGGGGCAGGCCCTGGGTAGTTCGCAAGTGGCAGGCCTCGTCCCAAGTGTCACGCCGCCAGAGCCGTCCCCGGCGACACAGGCTTCCCCGCGTCACTCGATGCGGGGAAAGGGAAAATCTGGCCCCCAAAACCCTTCTGCCCCCCGGGGTGCCTTTGCTGGTCCTCCACCGCCCAGCAGGAATGCCGGATGCCACCAAACCCGGGCGCCATCTTCAGCTGAGTGGCGAGGGTCCTGTGCCGCGTGGGGGCCGATCAGGGAGTACGAGCACAATCCCGAGCCGCTGCACGATGGTCCTCCCACTCGCGCCCAAAGGAAGTACCCACCCTCCCCCCCAAAAAGGGGAGACCCCTGCTAGGATGGCAGGCCACTGGTATTCGCAGAGGGCCGCCTCGTCGCCAAGTGTCACGCCGCCTCGAGAGCCGCCCCCCGGCGACACAGGCTAGCCCCTCGTCACTGTAGTGCGGGAAGGGAAACTGTGCCGCCCAAACCCATCTCCCCCTGGTCCGCCGGGGCGATGATCGACAGAGTTAACGGGATAAAAAAGTTTGCAACGGAGACTGTCTTCCTCGTGTGGTTGGGTCAGCTAAAAATCCCCGGGTGAGGGGTCTTCTGAGGGACAATGCGGACTGCAAGCCAGAAAAGGTGCTGGGCTTGACGCTGCCTTTTGGAAACCAAAGCAGTGCAGTTGAATTTAAAAGGAAATGTATTTGTTGTGGTCACTTCCAAGATAGATTTACAGCGCTCCGCTGACAGCAATACTGTGTGACAATTTAAAATAAAAAAAAAAATATCACACCCCAAAGTGGCGATGCCCATATAGATTGTAAATCAATCCCCCCCTTTTTGTCAGCTTTTTCCGTTTGTTACCCTGAGTTTATAAATTAAATAGGCATGGAAAGAAAAGGTAATAGCTTTTGCAGCCCGTGTTTGTCACTCTGGATTGGTAACGTGAACAGGCTTTGAAATGCAAGGTTAGCGATTTTACATTCTCTTTGTTATCCTTGACCTCTACGTCATCGGGTAAAGGAATAGTTCGACCTGGGAGGAAGGGGTTCGGAAACGTACTGACATTCCTAAAAGCACATTTAAACAATTACTCTTTACCTCTTTTTTTTTCTGACCTTTTCTTTAATTTGTTTTACTTTTCACAACTTCCCATTTACTTTTTTAAAATCCAACAGTATGGAAAGTAGTACTGTCGCATTGAAACCATTGTTGATTATTCTAAATATACTTATTTTTACAATTTTTACGAAAATCACCAAATAAGAAGAAAAACAAAGATTGTTAAAATCTTATTTTTCCTGGCCGAGACTGAGGGCCCCAGTTCCCAAAAAGCAGTTAACTATTCCCCCACGACCTACAGTCTTTCAAAGGGAATTGCGGGGGAAAAAAAGCATCTCTTACGGGTTCTCTCTGTGATTGTGACAATGGCAATCGGGTTTTTGGTGCCAAGTGAACAGTTTTCAAACATGGAAACACGGGCAGACAACTCGCGCTACCACAGGAATCGGGGTTACGGAATTTTCCAAAATGTTATGGGGCCCGAAAAAAACTAAAGCGAAAAACAATTTTTGGAAAAATTTCCAACACATGAAATCCCAATGCAAACAAGAATTTTTTTATATCAAAAGATACATGGAAAATGGAATTTTAAATTTTAATTCACGTGTATTTTGCCCAAACAAATTGTAACAAACCGCCAATACTTTTTTTTCTGATTTTCAGAAAGCCCGGGGACTTTTCAAAAATTTTAAGGGTACATGTTTCCCCAAACATTTCATAGAAGGTTTAAATATGTGTACAATTTCTAGATAAAACATGCCCCACAGACTATGTGACTTTTTGCTAACGTTTTGGGACAGAATAAATTTCAAACTGTCCAGGTGGGTAACCCGGCTTTGAGGCTTTCCTACTTAACCCGGGTGAAAAGCTTTCCACTCTGTCCCACTTTAATTTTTAGTCCTTTTGGCAGCAAATTCAGCATACACGCAAGGAGGACTAAAAGGCAGGTGAAGGCTTTGCTTTTCACAAAGAAAACAGCACTCGCTTTTTGGTCCGCATTCCCCCCCCCCCCCCCCCCCCCCCCCCCCCCCCACCACCCCACCCACATACACACACACCGTCAGAAACAATATAATGATTGAAAACTCTTGGGGAAAGATTTTTTTCAAAACCATTTCCATTCAAACGTAAATGTATCTTTTAAACTAGTTGTTTTTTTTTTACGGGACGTGCTTTTATGTTTGTTTCTTCCACATCTGAAACTAAAAACTTTTGGGCTCAGTTTTTTTTATCACTTGTATACCTACATTTACTTTTGTTTCTCTCTCTCTCTCTCTCTCCTCTCCCCTCCTCTGTCTCGTACACACACACCCAAAACACACACACACACACACACACACACACACACACACACACACACACACATATATATTATATATAAAAAATTTAATTTAATAAAAATATATATTATATATATAAAATTTAAAAAAATTCAAGATGAATTTGACACTACAGGCAAAATGGTTTTGGAGAAAGAAAAACAAAAGAAGAAGAAAAAAAGACACATTTTTTTCAGCTCCTGTTTTTTTTTGCACTTTGGGGGATTGTTTTTTGAAATGACTGCGCTTTTTAGGTTCTAATTCTAATGCGCACATCGATTTTAAAACGTCCAAGACAATTCGAAAAAACAAAACAGGATCGTTTTTAGAAAAGCACAGGATCATTCTAGAAATGCCCAGAACATTTGGCAAACCTGGGGTCATTCTAAAATGCACATGATATTTCGAAACCCGAAGGCACTTTGAGACACCCGCCCCTCGGTCCAAAAAAAGCCTGGGACTTCACGAAACGCCCAAAAATTCCAGAAACGCTCACAATCGTTTTTAGACACGCCAAGAACCTTCAGAAATACCCCGGTTGTTTTTGAAATAGCCAGGGTCATTGTAGAAACTTCTGGGTTTTATTGCACAAACGCCTTTACATTCTGAAACACTCAGTAACATTCTAAAAAAATTCCCAATAATCTAGAACCCCTAGGATCTTCAGATATTCCAAATCGTTTTAAAAACAAACAAAACATTAAGAAACTTCTGGGATCATTTTAGAAACACACAGGATCAATCTAAAAAAAAGGCCCCGGCATTCTAAAAAAGTAAATAATATTCTAAAAAAGATTTTGATCACTCAAGAAACACTAACGAGATTTTAGAAAATCGGATCATTTTAAAACGCCGGTATCAAAAATGAAAAACCCAGGTTTTTTCAGAAACACCCGGGTCATTCAGAAGTGCAGGGATCATTCAGACACTTTCAAGATCATTTTTGAAACGTTTAGCGTTATTTTAAAGATGCTCAGAAACATTCAGAAATAACCCGGGGTCATTTTGAAACGCTTTGGACAATTCCCCGAATGCCAGAAACATGCGCATTACTATAATTAGTTTATGTAGACTTCAACGCATATGCAAAAAAATAAATGAGTCGGGGTTAAATATTTGATCAAGATATTCCAGGGAACACACTGCACTTGATATTTCCTTTTTGTGGAAAACACAAACCCTATAATCATGGATACGGCGTTCAAAATTTTCGTAAAGCGCAAAGCCATTACACATTTAATAAAGGAAAGGACAAAAAAATATGATATAGATTAGATGATTGCGTAAAAACACATTGCCCGTATTATTCCTAGACGTGCAATATTGATACTACATAAGCAAAATTTTGTTCATATAATGGGTGTGCACGGTGATGTAAAATTTCCATTTCCACCTCCCCCCCCAAAGGGAGAGCCTGCTAGGTGGCAGGCCATGGGTAGTTCGCAGAGTGGCAGCGCCTCGTCGCCAAGTGTCACGCCGCCTCGAGAGCCGTCCCCCGGCGACACAGGCTAGTCCCGTCGTCACTCGTATGCGAGGAAGGAAATCTGTGCCGCCCTACACCCATCTGCCACCTGGGTGCCTTCTGCTGGTCTCTGCCACCGACCAGCAGGAATGCCGGATGCCACCAACCGGGCGGCCATCTTCATGCTGAGTGGCGACGGTCCTGTGCCGCGTGAGGCCGACTCAGGAGACGTACGAGGCACAAGTCGCCGAGCCGCTGCACGTATAGGTCCATGCCCACTCTGCGCCCAATGAGGAACGTACCCACCCTCCCCCCACAAAGGGAGAGCCCTGCTAGGATGTGCAGGCCACTGGGTAGTTCGCAGAGTGGCAGCGCCTCGTCGCCAAGTGTCACGCCGCCTCGAGAGCCGTCCCCGGCGACACAGGCTAGTCCCGTCGTCACTCGTAGTGCGAGGAAGGAAATCTGTGCCGCCCAACACCCATCTGCCACTGGGTGCCGCCGTGGGCCGATGATCGACAGAGTTAACTGGATAAAAAGCTTAGCAAGCTGGAGACTGTCTTCCTCTGTGTGACGTTGGGTCAGCTCAAATTGCCCTGGTAGTGAGGAGTCTTCTGACGGACAATGCAGGACTGCAAGCCAGGTACAGGTAGCTGAGCTTGATCGCTGTCCTTTGGAAACCACAAGCAGTGCAGTTGAACTTGAAAGGAATGTATTTGTTGTGGTACACTTCCAAGATAGATTTACAGCGCTCCGCCTGACAGCAATACTGTGTGACAAGTTTAAAAGTAAAGAAAAAATATGCGACAACCACGAAGTGGCGATGCCCATATAGATTGTAAATCAATCCTCCCTAGTGTTGTCAGCATTTTCGTTTGTTATCCTGAGTTTAGTAAATTAAATAGGCAGTGGAAAGACAAGAGCTAATAGCGTTAGCATGTCTGTGTTTGTCACTCTGGATATGGTAACATGTGAACAGGCTGTTGAAATGCAAGAGTTAGCTGAGTTTACATTCTCTTTTGTTATCCTTGACCTCTGACTGTCACTCAGGTCAAGGAATAGTTCGACCTAGGAGGAAGGGTTTCGGAAACGTACGTGACATTCCTTAAAGCACATTTAAACAATGTACTCTTTATCCTCTTTGTTTTCTGACCTTTTCTTTAATTCATGTTTTATACTTTTCACATACTTCCACTTTACTTGTTTATATCCAACATGTATGGAAAGTAGTACTGTCAGCATTGCAAACCATTGTTGATTATTCTAAATATTACTTATGTTTACAAGTTTTTACGATAATCACCAAATAGAGAAGACATAAAGCAAAGATTGTTAAAATCTTTATTCTTCATGGCACAGATGACTGAGGGCCCTAGTTCACACAGCAGTTAACTATTCCCTCATCTGACCATACAGTCTTTCAAAGGTAATTGACGGAGGAAAAACAGCATCTCTTTACAGGGTTCTCTCTGTGATTGTGACAATGGCAATCGAGGTGTGGTGCCAAGTGAACAGTTTTCAAACATGGAAACACGGACAGCACAACTCGCGCTACCACAGGAATCTGGAGTTACGGACATTTTCCAAAATGTTATGGACCTGAAAAGAACTGAAAGCAGAAAAACAATTATGAAAAATTACCAACACATGACAATCCACAATGTCAAACAAGAATTTTTTTATATCAAAGATACATTGGAGATGGATATGAATTCTAATTCACGTGATATTTTGCCCAAACAAATTGTAAAATCCGTCCAACTACTTTTTTTCTGATTTTCAGAAAGCCGGTGACTATGTTACAAATATTTTAGGGTACATGTTTCCAAGCATTTCTATAGCAAGGTTAAGTATGTGTACAATTTCTACGATATATCAGTGCCTACATGACTATGTGAGCTTTTTTGCTGAACGTTTGGTACAGAATAAATTTCAAACCTGTCACAGCTGTGAGGTAAACCAGGCTTTGAGGTCTTTCCTACTTACCTGGCTGAAAGCTGTTCCACTCTGTCCCATCTTGAGATTTTCAGTCCTCTTCTGGCAGCAGAATTCAGCATACACGTCAAGGAGGACTAACAGGCAGGCTGAAGGCTTAGCTTTTCACAAAGCAAAAGCACTCGCTTGTTGGTCCTGCAGTTCCCCCCTCCCCGCTCCCCCCCCCCCCCCACCCCCCCACCCACACACCACCCAATACACACACAACCTGTCAGAGGAACAATATAATGATTGAAACACTCTTGGGGAAAGATTTCTTATCAAACCATTTCCATTCAAACGTAAATGTATCTTTTTAAACTAGGTTGTTTTTTTTTTTACTGGGACGTTGCTTTGATGTTTGTTTCTTTCCACATCTGGAAACTTAAAGACTTTTGGGCTCAGTTTTGTTATCACTTGTATACCTATCTATTTAGTCTTTTGTTCTCTCTCTCTCTCTCTCTCTCTCTCTCTCTCTCTCTGTCTCTGTACACAACACACACACACACACACACACACACACACACACACACACACACACACACACACAACACATATATATATATATATATAATATATATTATAATATATATATATAATATATAATATATATATATATAATTATATATATATTCAAGATGAAGTTTGACACTACAGTGCAACATGGTTATGGAGAAAGAAGAAAACAGAAGAAGAAGAACAAATGACACATGTTCTTTACAGCTCCTGTTTTTTGTTGCTAACTTGGGCGATTGTTTTAGAACTGACTGCGCTATTTTAGAGTTCTAATTCTAATGCAGCACATCGATTCTAAAAACGTCCAAGACAATTCGAAAAACAAGCAGGATCGTTCTAGAAATGCACAGGATCATTCTAGAAATGCCCATGAACATTTGGCAAACCCTGGGATCATTCTATAAATGCACATGATCATTTCAGAAACCCGAAGGACTACTTCAGAGACACCCGACATCGGTCCAAAAATGCCTGGGATCATTCACGAAACGCCCAAGATAATTCCAGAAACGCTCACAATCGTTTTAGACACGCCAAGAACCATTCTAGAAATACCCTGGATTGTTTTAGAAATAGCCAGGATCATTGTAGAAACTTCTGGGATCATTGCACAAACGCCTTTGATCATTCTAGAAACACTCAGTATCATTCTAAAAAATATTCCCAATCAATCTAGAACCCCTAGGATCATTCTAGATATTCTCAGAATCGTTTTAAAAACAAGCAAAATCATTAAGAAACTTCTGGGATCATTTTAGAAACACACAGGATCAATCTAAAAAAAAGGCCCTGCGTCATTCTAAAAAACGCTAGGAATAATCATTCTAAAAACGCATATGATCACTCAAGAAACACTAACGATGATTCTAGAAACATCTGAGATCATTCTAAAAGCGCCTGGTATCAATAATGAAATGCCCAGGTATTTTCTAGAAACACCCTGGATCATTCTAGAAGTGCATGGGATCATTCTAGACACTTTCAAGATCATTCTAGAAACGTTTAGCGTTATTTCAAAGATGCTCAGAATCATTCTAGAAATAACCGGGATCATTTTAGAAACGCTTTGGACAATTCCAGGAATGCCCAGAATCATGCGCAATTACTATATTATGTTACTGGTAGACTTCAACGCATATGCAAAAATATAAATGAGCTCGTGGAGTTAAATGAGTTTGATCTAATGCATATTCCAGGAGAACACACTGCACTTGATATTTCCTTTCTGTGGATAAACACAAACCATATAATCATGGATACAGGCTGTTCAATTTGCGTAAAGCGCAATGCCATTACACATTTAATGAAAGGAAAGGACAAGAAATATGATCATAGATATAGATTGATTTGCGTAAAACACATTGCCCGTACTTATTCCATAGACGATGCTAATATTGATACTCACATAAGCAAATTTTGTTCAGGTATAATGGATGTGCACGGTGATGTATATGCATTTCAAAACGTACTTGAGAACTATTTTATGCTTTCATCTCCAATATTCATAGTGCAGTATCTTGAAAACTTAGTAGTAGAAATGCATTTGGAGACAATACTGTTTATCATGCCAGGAATACTTATGTAAACACTGAGGTGCTACTACACACCCAAACAGCTTAAGCTTGGGATTCCAGCCAGTCAACCGATGTTAATAATTTCTTACAGCAAGACAGAGCTAGCATAAAACATGTCATCTTCCTGACGGTGATAGCAAGAATATTGATTGTGTAAATACACTTACTTACTTACTTACTTACTTACTTACTTACTTACTTACTTACTTACTTACTTACTTACTTGCTTACTTACTTACTTACTTACTTAATCCTCTTCGCTCCAACGGGAGCATAGGGCCTTCACTGCAGATTTCCAACGTGTGTAGTCTTGGGCTGCCCGCTTTGCCTCACCCCAGGACAGCTTGATGGTACTCATCTCGCTGTTCAGCGTCCTACGCCAAGTTGTCACTGGGCGGCCTCGCTTTCTCTTTCCTTGAGGGTTCCAATCTAGTGCCTGCCGTGTGGTGTTGTCCGGGCCTCGGCGTAGGATGTGTCCAATCCACTTCTACATTTGGATTCTGATGGTGTCTCCGATTGGTCTCTGATTTGTCCGGCGCCATGGCTCCTCATTGGCAATTCTGTCAGGCCACCTGATGCGGAGGATCCGCCGCATGCATGTGTTGATGAAGACCTGCAACTTGAAGAGTGAAGCGCCAGCTGGCAGCTCTTTAGTCGGCACTACCCAGGTAGGCAGCCCGTTGTGTAAACGAGTGTGGATAGTAAAGCGCTTAGAGCTTGGTCTCTAGCCAAGAATAGGCGCTATATAAGTATTCATTATTAATAGTAGTATCATCATATTAATATTTATTTATTATTATTATATATATATATTATTATTATTATTATAATGACTTCATTATCTATTTTTTCTTCCGGGTTTTGCAAGCGTCACCCTTGTTTTCCACTTACTATAGCCGAGCTCTATCACAGAATGCCCTGTGTGTGCCTGCACCCTAACGGAATCACAGCGCAAGCTTCCAGCTGGTGCACGATCCGCTGCCATCTGGTTTGTCAGCAGTTGAGATAGTACTTCCTAATCCCAGCTGCAACCTTCGGTAGCTGTTTTTTTTTTCATCTGCCATTTGGCCGACTCTGGGGAAAGGTCAAGTGACACAGAGGTAAGACCCACTGGCTGCTGATGACAACGGGAAAAGAACGTTAACATGCATTCTCTAACAGAGGGCGCGTGAGACATGGTGCAAGTGTGGCTGTATCTGAGTTTGTACTGTCATCACATGTCAGTGAACATCAGTGAGTGAGTGCGCTGGAATGCACACGCAATTGCTTGACGTGACGATTTATTTTCTTCTCTGTCCGGAGGTCTCTGCCGTCAGGAAATATGGGCTGGTACAGACCCATGGGAATGCACCCATGGAGGTTCTATCGGTCGCATCCGACTGCCATTGCACAATGGCATCTGTCAAGAAGCAACTATGTCCATTGAAGTGGAATGCCCTGTGCATCTTTGCACTCTTAAGTGAACACTGCACAGGCTCCAAGGTGCCGCAGATATTGCTCCCCAGCTGGCTTGATTCAGCACATGAGGAAGTACTCTCTGGGTCCCACTCGCACCTTTGGGTGTATAACATTTCACGTAAAACAAGCTAACACAGTTCATGTGTCACAATAATTTAAACATCGTTGAGAGTAGAGCACAAGAGCTACAACAAATTTCAGACAGATCGGCCAAGTACATTCTGATATATTCCATAGATAAGAAAACGTTATGGGACTTCATAGCCGCTAGTAACGGCCTTAGAAACGGATATAACGGTAAAGTAAAACATTGGGCATCATCCCTTGACCCAATATTGAATATGCCTACACATTTTCAGAAAGATCTGCCAATACTTTCTGAATATACCATAGAGAATAAACGTTATGGTCGTTATGACATTAGTAACGGATATAACGGTAAACTAAAACATCGGGGCATCATACGTGGCCCATAATGAACCTACCTACAAATTTTTCAGAAAGATTGGCCAATACATACACGCACGCACGCACGCACGCACGTACACATTTTTTGGCCGCAAAGGAGTAAACATACACAAACAAACACATACCGCTAGCATAAAAATAAAAGAGCCGTTTTATGTCAACTGGGAGAGATTTAGAGAGGCAATTAAAAAATGTTCAACTAAACTATCATTATAATTTCATGTACAATTGATTTTGGTTCTGTGTATACGTGCGCGAACAACAGTCGTACTTGTCTGTCTAGTTCTCAGTCTCTGCTGTCGGTCGGTCACCCCCCCCCTCTCTCTCATCTCTCTCTCCTCTTCTCCCGTCTCTCTCTCGCTCTCCGTCCTCTCTCCTCTCTCTCTCTCCTGCTCTCACTCATCTCTCTCGTCATCTCTCTCATCTCTCTCTCCTCTCTGCGCGCTAGCGCGCGCCGCGCGCGCGCGCGAAGTGTGTGTGTGTTGTGTGTGAGTGTGTGTGTGTGTGTGTCTGTGTGTGTGTGTGTGTGTGGATGTGTGAAGTGTGTGTGCGTAAGTGTGTGTGAGTGTGTGTGTGTGAGTGTGTGTTGTGTGTGTGTGTGTGTGGTGAGGTGTGTGTAGTGTGTGTGTCGAGAGAGAGGGAGAAGGTCAGACAGAGAGAGAGAGAGAGAGAGAGATAGAAGAGGGGGGGGGTGCGCGGAGGGGAGGGAGAGAGAAGAACTGGCCTAATCACATTCCAATAAGTTTCCTTCCACGTAGTCTGAGTGAACGGTGAATGCTATTATACTTCTATTATAACAACCATGTACACTTGATAACCCCTCGGAACAATGAAAAAAGAGTTTAGAAAAGGTAAACAACAAGCGTGTAGAAATAGAAGCTACGCACTTTCGGTATTGTCAAGACAAACCCATTGGGAGTTGGGCTGGCAAATGTGTGTTCCATTACAATGATGAGAATTCAATGCCAAACTGAAGTATGAAAAATGAAGCAAAGAATAGTACATAAGTCAACCATTGGAATCTGCAGAAGAAAATCGATGGATACCTCTCACTCTCTCCTCTCCACTCTCCTCTCTCCCTCTCACCCTTCTCTCCTCTCTCTCACCTCTCTCTCTCTTCCTCTCTCTCTCCTCTCTCTACCCACTCCCCCCACTCACTCACTCTCCTCTCTCTAACCAGTCATTGATTGTGTTCTGTTTTTTTTGTGTAACCGTTTCTTCTTTCTCTATATAGCATTATGTATGATAACTTCTAATCTAGATTATGTAATTTGCTGATTTTTTTACTGCATTGATAACAATATATTTCCCTTCATTGAGGGCCGATGTAAAAAAGCATGATGTGCTTAATTCCGCTATTTCCTTATTATAAAAAAGATTCGTTCGTTCGTTCTCTCCTCTCTCCTCTCTCTCTCTTCTCTCTCTCTCACTCCCTCTCTCTCTCTCTCTCTCACTCTCATCCTCACTCCATCTCCGTCCACCCCTCTTCTCTCTCTCTCTCTCTCTCTCTCACACACACACACACACACACACACACACACACATACGCGCGCGCGCCAAACACACACACACGACACAAACATCACAACACACACACACGACACACATAGTCACACACACACACACACACACACACACACACAACACACACACACACTGTATGCCAAACACTATTGAAAAAAGGTACATCCTTTATCGGGGAATTATGACAAGAAATTCATTATAAATATATATATATATATATATATATATATATATAGTATATATATATATATATATATATATAATATAAATATATATCTATATATATATATATACCAGTTTAAAATAGGATTTAAATGACGAGATTAAAACCTACAAGCTTGGTTTCAAGCTAAAAGCTGCTCTCCCCTCCAAGGGTATACAATATACAATTTGGGCACGCCACCGGGTTATATATTGATGGTGTTGTGCGAGTGAATGTTCTGTGCGTGTGGCACGTGGACCTGCCGTTTTTCTTTTTTGGGGCGCGATCAGGGGGGACGTGTTACGTAATGGAGCATTGACAAATAGTTCCATTTATATGCCAGCAATTTTATCATTTCTACTTTAAGTTCAGGATGCAAGTTGGGGTTTCATAATATCAGCCACTTTTCATGAAGTACCTAAGTTGCATTTTTTAGAAATGTTGTTTTATGGTGTTGCCTTTTTATAATTTTCCCATGGATATGTGATAATCTATTTTCTTGTTTCTTGAGGTGAAAGCGTTTTTTCTTTTTTGAAACCCAGATGCCAACAAGAAGATAAAAAAACTTATTGGTTTATTCAAGGAAACGCCACCATATAGAGGAAATGAAACCTTTAAAGAAAGCAGAAAAAACTAATAGCTATTATTGATTTCAGAAAACTACATAACATTTCCAAACAACATTGATAAATAATAATAATAATAATAATATTGGGATTTAAAAAGCGCCATCCACGGCACAAGGCGCTTTACAAAGGCATAACAAATACTATAAGCTCAATGTAAAGAAAATGCATTGAAAAACGGCTCAGCAAATGAAAAACAAAGCTCCATCTCCATTCTCTCCCACGCGCACACACACCACTCACGCACGACAAACAATACACAACAGACGCAACAAACACAAACTACATAACGATCACAAAGAAACAACAAGAGTCAATCAACTATATCGCTGTTAAATGACGCCTTCTTAGAATTGTTGAAAAGGTGGGTTATCAGGGAAGGTTTTGAAGAAGAAAAGGTTTGAGAATGTCTGAAGTCATAGGGGATTTATTCCTGAGTTTGGGACTGCGTATGAGAAAGCTCGTTCGCCATGCTGTTTTACGATGGGGACGGTAACTGGGAAAGCGGAAGGTCCCAGGGTGTCGTGGAGAGCGGAGCTTCGTGATGGAGCTTATACTTGAACGGGAGATCGGAAAGATAGGCAGGGCATCGCCCTGAAAATCTTGAAGCAGAGACAACAACAATTGTATTTAATTCTTTCTTCAACGGGGATCCAGTGCAACTTTTTCAGGAGAGGGCTGCAGGGTTGGGTCCAGGAGATTTCAAATGAGACGGCACAGAGTTCTGTACACGTTGGAGGGTTGATGACAGTGAGGGACAGCCACGGAGAACACAGTTGCAGTAATCTAGCCTAGAAAGGATGTATGATGCAACGAGAGTTTTTTTTTGTGGCGTCTTCAGTGAATAGGGACGAAAGTCAGCAAATTCATTAAGTTCCATGTAACTAACTGACAAGATTTTGTGACATGCTATTCATTGAGAGGTCACTAACAAGGAGAACACCAAGGTCACGAACATGTTAGAAATTCAATAGTGCTGGAAACCTGAATGTCAAAGAAGAAGGGATCGGATCAGGGTCCATGATGTGAACCGCTTTGAAAAACGGAAGGTCTTCAGTCTTCTCACAGATTAATTTAAGCTTATTTGGCTGACATCCAGGTCTCAATATCATAAGTGTACAATATTGAAGAGTAGAAACAAGGTGAGTAGTCATCGATACAGAGGAATGACAGCTGAGTATCATCCGCAAACATTTCGTGTGAAACGGAAATGGCCGTTGAGTGAACATAAGACAATGGATTGGTTGTACCAAATAAGAGACAGGTCCCAGCACGGATCCCCTGAGCACGCCCAACAGGAGGATTAGATTAATCATGAACTGTGGTCACCTACATGGATGAACTGATTCCTATCTAGAATATAAGAACGAAACCAATTTAAAGCTGTTTCCCTGATGCCACATGTGTATTTCAAACGAGAGAGAATAATAACATACAACTAATCCAGAATGACAAAAACAGTATTCATAAACGCTAAACAGAATGGCGACAGAAAAACATTATCTAATAAAATGGAAACTAATGATTATCTCTCAACTCCTCAACAAAAATATTCATAAAAAATATAAAAAAAGCTGATAAACCACCTAAGTACAACATCGCACAACAAGATAAAGAACATGTGTCACCAGAAGGCTTTATGTGATAGGAATGAACAACAGCAATGAAATACCTTATATAAACCCCTATAAAGACCACAACCTCATTTCCACAACAACCCTAACCTGATAGACTGAATAAACCCAACAAAAACTGAATTATGCAAAATAGTAAAAAGATCCAGGGAAAAAGCAATAGAGGACAAAAAATAACAAACACTGAATACAATCACTGGAAAAATAGTTATGAAGTTATCCAATGTGTAAAGAATTGAACAAACAAGACAAATAGAAGAGTCATACTTTTTGACATAGTGTGACTTCTACCCTTCCTTAGATGAGGAATTACTTACTAAAGCACTATGAATCGCCAACAAATATACAAAATTTATAACAGATTCCTGTGATGGAAATCATCTCCACACTAAGAAAAACCCCATTTTTTTTTTTTTTCCCCTTCCAAATAGCAAACAGTGAAACTTGGATTAAAAAAACCACTGAAATTCCACATTCTGATGTCACGACGAGGGATCTTATGATGGAGCTGAGTAGACTTTTCATAGTTGTCTCCAAATACAGAAAAAAACTTGGTAAACAGGTTGCTCTACAGATAAGACGGTCTTGCCACGTTAAGCAATATACCAAACAATTCATTGAAAACAAGAAAAAGAACATGTTAAAATTTTTTCAAAGCCATAACATAATAAAATCACAGTAGAGCCAACAAACAAAAACAGAAAATTATTTAAGACAAAACATTATACCATAAAGATCATACTACAAACCATATAACAAACGCAATGACACACCCGTCTACGTAGACATCAATAGTAAACCACCCACCCTCCAACTTAAAAACCATACCTATGGTATAAACAAAAGATTATCTAAACTGTCATGCAATGAAGAAAAGAATATAACAGTGCAGGGCAGGCTGATACCAGAGCGCTGAAAAAAGTGCTACAACTCAAATTACAATACAACCCATATATCAACATGAACAGCAACAGGAAAAAAAGGAAAAGAAAAATTATATGTGTATAACCCTCCTATATGATGGAAGAAACAAAAACTAACGTAGGAAAGAATTCCTCAAATCCTTAAAACATCATTCCCAAAAGAACAAGTACATCTAAAAAAATCACAAAATACCGTCAAGGCTATCATAACTCGTGTATGCCCCAACCTTAAAAAAATATAATTGATTCTTCCAATAAAAACCAAAAAACAACACAACCAAAGAGGGTGCTGAAAGGATATCTTAGTAATTGCACAAAAAAAGAACCAGTGCCCTCTGATAATAAATGTCTCAACAACAATATTGTGTACCAAGCTAACGGTATACAACAGACAGTGATAAAGAAACACCAAGGAATCACTGCTAAACACTTTAAAAACCAGATATGCAAACCATAAACAGTCTTCAAAAATAAAAAATAAAAAACCAAACAGAATTAAGTAAATAACTTGATAAGGAAGCTGAAAAACAAGAACAGTAGATTACAACATATCATGGAAAATTATAAAAAGAGCAACACCATACAACAACATTTCTAAAAAATCAACTTCTTACTACAGATAAGTGGCTGATAGTATGTACACCCCACCTAGCATCCCAGAACTCTAAAGTAAAATGATAAACAATATGCAGGCATAAATGGAAATCCCTTTTGTCATGTCACCATTCCTTAACACTTCCCCCCTGAACGCGCCCCAAAAAAGAAAAACCGGCTAGGCACGTGCCACACTCACAGACTCACACGCCCACACACCACAATTATATAACCACCGGTGGCGTGCCCAAAATTGTATATGAATACCCTAGGAGAGCGCTATTAGTTTGAAAGACAACTTGTAGATTTTAATCTCTTCATTAAAATCCTATTTTAAACTGGTATGGTCGCTCCGCCCTACAAGGTTGAGGCACTTTACTACGTCCTGAGTGCCTTTTTAACTCTGATTTTTATAAATAAAAATAGGCTAACGAACCTAAATTAATATAGAGAGAATTAACTTTTGGGCAGTCAACCAAAAATATACCTTTTTCAAATCCACAACTCTACATTAAAAAACTCTAGAGCAGACTGAAACTTTTGTGCGCAACATGAGGAGGAAGGCGTTTTTCATTTGAACCCAGATGCCAAAAAGGAAGATAAAAAGACTTATGGGTTTAAGTCCTGGAAATCGCCCACCTAAAAAGAGGAAATTAAACCATTTGAAGATATCATAAGAACTAAATAGCTAAAATTGATTTCAGAAAACCACATAACAATTATCAAACAACATTGAAAAATAAGATAAAACAAATCCAGAATGAACAAAAAAGTATACATAAAGGCGGAACAAGACAAACAATTTTCTATAAAATGTAAACTAATGAGTACTCTCAACTCCTGTCAACAAAAAAATTCAGAAAAATTATAAAAAAAAGCTGATAGACCACATATAGACAACATCAGCTGCAAAAAAGAAAATAACTTGTGCACCAGATGGATTTATGTGACAGGATAGAAGATAACAGCACTGAACGAAGCACTTTATAACCCTTAAAGACACACAAACCTAATTTTCTCAACAACCCTACATGTAGACTGATAAACCCACAAAATCTGAATAGGCAAAATTCGTAAAAGATCCTGGAAAAAGCCAATAGAGGACATAAAAACAAACACTGAAAACAATCGAACATGGAAAAATAGTTATGAAGTTATCCAATGGATTAAAGAATTGAACAAACAGACAAATACATTAGAAGATAACAGAAAAATGTCGTTAACCCACTTGCTTCACCACCGAGTTTTTTTGGGCGAAAGAGGCCTAAAAGCCGCCTTTTTCCTGTGTGGAAGAGAGAGAGAAGAGAGAAGAGAGATCACCGGCAGACAGACCAGACAGACAGAGAATAGAGAGACAGAGAGAGAGACAGACAGACAGACAGAGAGGCGGGCAGACAGACACACACGCACACACACACACACTCAAATAAACAAATGCACTCGCAAACACACACACACACCGCGCGCACACGACACACGTATGCACGGCTAGATAGAACACAGTGCAACCGTGCGGGCACGTTTTTGCACCTGTGGGCTTCCTATGTTGTGCCCAAAAAAATCAATAAACCATGCTCGCGAGCTTTACTGCGTTTTCGACTGATTTGTAAACCCACTACATCCTGAACTCTAAAGTAGAAATGATAAACAAATTGCAGGCATAAATGGAATCCTTGTCAATGCACCATTCCTAGCACCCCCCCCCCCACCCCCTCTGAACGTGCCCCCAAAAAGATTAAAAAATCTGCAGGCCACGTGCCACACGCGCAGAGCTCAGGCGCCCACACGCCACACCATATAAAACCGGTGGCATGCCAAATTGTACACCCTGACGAGACCGCCGGCTCGAAACAAATTTGTTGGTTTTTAATTCTTCCATTTTAAAATCCTATTTTAAACTGGTATGTCGCTCCCTACATGGTCGAGCCTTTAACGTTCTGAGTGGCTTTTTAACTCTGATTTTATTGATTGCTCCTCACGTTGAGCACTGTGGCCTAGCAGAATCAAAATTTTAAAATGGAGAGAACTAACTTTGGGCAGTCCACCCAAAATATACCTTTTTCCAATCCACAACTTTAGAGAACTAATAAATGCGTAGTCTAGGCTCAACAGCCCTCAACAAATTTTTGGGGCTGTTGCCCTAGACTACGCATTTATTAGTGCTCTAACTAGTAAAACCCTACAAACATGCATACTGTGTAGGATTATCCGTTTTCGATACTAATTTACTAAACTTTTCAGATTTTAGTTTTTGCTTAATCCTTTGTTTTTCTTGTTTGTTTTCATCTGCATCATTTTCACGCATACATACATCAAATGCGTGTCTGTCTTTCATGTGAAATAAAACTACAGTCTTTAACTGTTCTCTAAAGTCTTTTCAATAACATCATTTTCACGCATATATTCATCAAATGTGTCTCTGTACACAACAACAAACATAGAGTGGAAAATCCTACCTAAATCTGGAAATCATGTATGGCTTGACCGAGACACTGTTTGCCCAGACCTAATTACAGGGTTCGCGGATTGTGGCAGGCGGTGTCAGGCAGCAACAGGTACAGCGGTCCGTGTGATACCTGTAATTAGCTGACTACAACCTCCACGGGGCAGGCTTGTGGCGCACACCTGGCCAGGTTAACTTGCAACATTATGGCGCAATCAGAAAAGACCATTCTCGAATGCGAAGCTGCTATGCGACCAGTTGTAAGCCGCACAGTTTAGTCATGGCTTCCAATGGAGATGGACGTGCTTCGTTCACAGAGGAACAACTTCTTGTTATGGATGATCATATGCAATACCACAGTCTTATGGTGGAGTATATAAACAAAAGAAAATCAGGTGGGCGCTGTTTTTTACCTTGTAAGCCAAAGAGAAGTATTGCTTTTTTGGAAGGTGTGGAAAAAGAAAAACGAGAACTAACCATTCAAGAACTACACAACTACCTTCAAAGCTTGTTGATTCAAGAAAGAGATTCAGATTTGGGTAATATTACTGAAAGAGATGTTGATGGCTTTGATAAGCTTTTGACTGTTGACGAAATGATCCATTTCTACAAAATGGTGCTCTTTTACTAAAACTTGGCGAAAGAAAAACCATCCATCTGCTCTGATTATGGGGCACTGCCTTGAAAAGGCACAAACAATGTTTCAAAGATAAAAAACAACTGAGACATGGCGTTCATTTTTACGAACAAACATGAATATTGATGACTCATATGCAAGAAAACTGATGCAGCTTTCAAAACCATTTTTATCATTGTCCAAAATTTCACAACCTTGGCATCAGCATCAATGATTTGTTTGCCAAACGAAGTCTGATCGCTAAGTACTTGCAGAAAATAAGATTTTCGAAACTTCTGGCAAAATTAGATCGAGTTCTCTTTAGTACACCTAACAGAACGGGGTGGGGTAGTGGGGGGCGCCTCTATTCCTACAAAAAGCTCCAAATGTTCAGCGACAGGTGTACTAACTGGCGATTAAGAGCCGCCAAAAAAGCTCTGCCAAAGCAGTATTTTACTTTTGAAAAAAAAAAAACCCACTAACTCTGCCAATGCTGGTCCCAAGCCCGGATGAAAAAAAGAGGAGGGGTGCGTATAAACTTTTTTTTTGTGCGAGAAGGAAAGTATAATGAAACTCTTTTTTGTGGGAGGGCAACCTGTGGTGAAGACAGCCTTGCTATAAATAGCCGTTCATGTGTGAACGTCCTATTTTAGCAGCAGTAGGGCCGCAGTAAAATCCAGCCTTGCTGACTGCTACTATAAATAGCCGTTCATGTTGAACGTCCTATTTAGCAGCAAAGGCTGTTACTATAACTGCCTTTTTTAGCACACGAGTCTAAAGATGAGTGGTGCTCGTAACTAGGACAATACTATAAATAGCCGTCAAAGTGAACGTCCTTTTTAGCACAAGAGGGCTGT
>JAFLJL010009281.1:0-16672 GCA_018398815.1 Conus ventricosus
TGAATGCGGGATGGTTTGATACACTGATTACCCTAAAGATTCGCCTTTGCATTCAATTACTAACAAGAAGGTTTTAGGAAAGATGAAGATGAATTATCTGGAAAGGTGATCAAGGAGTTTGTTGGTTTAAGGTCAAAAATGTACAGTATTCGAGCCAGGAGAAAATCATTAAGAAAGCAAAGGGAATATCTCGCAGCGTTGTGCAGTCAAACATATCACATGACAACTACAAAGAAGCATTGTTTGGCAATAAGACTTTTCATCATGACAACGTAAAACTGCGATCTAATCTACATGAGATCAACACAACAGTTGTAACAAAGAAGTCGTTAGACAGAACAAACACAAAACGGGTGTTTGTTAATCCGGAGTTTTCATATGCAATCGGGCACTGGAGGACCGCATAAACAGGGGGTTTTATATTTTTCATCAACTTTTATTATAAGATCAATCATAGCTTCATCCAATTCATTTAAATCTTTTCTCATGTTTGCTTGATGCGTTCGAATTTTTTTTATTATTTCAAGATATTCTTTTTCCCAATTTGGGGGTTGAGTTGTAGGTGATCTGGATGATTTAGCATGCATTGATTAATCCCCGAAAATGTTTCCTTAATAGCATTACACGCCTGAAATGATTCCCGTATCATTTTCAAGGTCTCTTCCTTTACCATTCTTGTTTCGTTCTGCGCTTCCTTCTGGCCTTCCATTTTAAACCAAAATATGTTTACGTAAATTAATTAAAGCGGAACTGTGTCTGGCGGAATTATCTGCAGTTCTTCTTTCACAAAAGATCTTTGAGGGGCTGGTTGTTTTGTTGTGTCAGTTTCTCGTAAATAATACACGGGGGGATTCATTTTTACAATTCTTTTTATTTCATATGGATCAACACTCCAAACTGGATCTGTTGCCCTGATGCGAGTGTCCCCTTCTGCTTCCCCCGGTAAATAAAGGTACCTTACTTTTAAACCAAACGGTAATAGTTTGCTGGATGAAGACTCTCCTTCAGCAACATTTATTGTTTTTCTTTTGATCGCTTGTACTGGTTTTAGCCCTTTAAATTCTTCATTATTCATTGCGCGCAAAACTGAGGGCAGTCTTCTAACCCATTCTGTGTTGCGAGAATTGTCAATAAGCTCTCTGTGATACTGGTAGGAGAAAAGTCTTTCAGCTAACTGTTTGTTAAAGTTTTCAACTAAAGCCTGTCATCTGTGAACTCCTGGAATGCCTCTTCTAATGGTAACTCTATGTTTTAACAATAATTGATTCACTTGGCCTTTAAATTCTTTTCCATCATCGACTTGAATCATGCGAGGATAAGTTAAAGGACCCCGTTGATATATCAGCTGTATGGCGACAGCAACAGCAGAAGCACTCTTTTGTGTTATGGTTCCGCATCTTTGTATCTTGAAGCTATGTCAATGACTGTGAGTGCGTACTTAAATCTTTTCGTCTAATCGTATCGGAGGGTAAATATAGAAGGTCCATTTGATGGGTGTCGTTTGGAGTTGTGTTTACAAAGTGCGGTCTCTGTATTCGTCTAGGGGCAGGTAAATAAATTGCCAAATCGCTTGTTTAGATAACCATTCCTTTGCTGTTTGTTCACTGACCCCCGCTGCTTGGCTTAGCTTTTTAATTGCTGTGATACCCTTCCAATATCCTTTGGGCGAATAATAGATTTTGTTCATTTTTTATTCAGCCAATATTATGTGCAACAAAATACACGACGGTCATACCAACGACAATAAACCCGATTTCTTGCATCTTTGTTTTTTCTGATGGATGATAAAAGTCGCTGAATTTTGGTGGGGGCAATGTCTGGATTGGTTTGCCTGTTACTAGATAATATTGTTTTATTGCTTGATCAACATCTTTAAATGTGTAAGCTGCATGCCCCTGTTTTTTCAGCGCTTAAAAATTAACGTAAAATTTTTTTTTATATGCACTTTCTGCCTTTTTTCCCTGCTTGATTCTTTTCCCGGTCATGGTAGTTTTCTAAACCTAATTTTTCCGCTAAAACAACCCTTAAACCCAAGAAAACCAACTATTCATTACGAGTGAAGCCATTTTTTTTGTTTTTTTTTAAATTAATATTCTAATTTATTTTTTAGAAAATTTTTTAAAAAATAATTAGAATTTTTTTAATTAATTATTTTTGAAATTTTTAATTTTATTTTTAAAATTTTAAAATTATATTTTAATTATTAATAAAAAAATTATTTTAAAATTTTTTTTTTTTTTTTTTAAAAAAAAAATAATTTTTAAATTTAAAAAAAAAACAGAACATGAGATCTACTACAGCAAAAAGGCACCCTAAACCTTCCTGAACTTATAAATGCCCAAAGTTTAAAACAAGCTTTTTATGCCCAAAAAAGGAGAGGCGTTTCTTTGGCAGCATGTGGAAAACAAAAATTTTCCCGAAACTAATTCAGCAAAGAACAGATTCAACTATGTCTCCACAAGCATTAAAAGTATCAACGGTTAGAAGCGCAGCGGGGGTCAGAATGGGAAAAGGGGGGCAAACGTTTTCTTAGTTTGTACACTAAACTATCGTAGATTTGCCCCCATTGATTCTGAAAAAATCTTAGTAGTTTTAACGCAAGTCCATTTTTTTAACAAAGTCTTAATCTCTAGTTGGTTTTACTACAGATTTGGAACATTGTTATCGCCTTTTAATATGGGTTAAATAACTTTTAATCATTGATTTTTTTTTCCCCTTAAAAATTAACGAGCTGGAAAATCTCAGAACCAATCGGGAAAAACTTTAATCAGGTGGAGAAAGTAACCACCCGAAAACACAGAAACACTGAACAGGGGGGGGCCAGGAAAAGCACCTCATCCGGGCGTTTTTAAAGCAGGGAAAAAAATTTAGCAGAGTGGAACAGAAAAAAAAATTAATGTTACAGATATAATCATCTAAAAACATAACACCCCCAGCGCCAAAACAATTTGTTTTAAAAGCCGGCTAAAAAAACCCAAAAATTAAAGGCCCCAAAGTCTTCAGGAAATATTGAACAAAAACTGTTGCCATTTTTGGCCCCTTGCTGCTGCTGGGGGGGGTTATTATTTTTTAAAAAAATTTTAAAACCAAAGGGCAACAAAACAAAGCAGTTAAAAAAACCTGAACACAAATACGAAAAAAAACAAGCCCCGAAATAAACCCCAAAGCTTCATTTTGATCCATTTTAAGCAATAATTTTTAAGATTTAATTTTTAAAATTTTTTTAATAAAAATGATCAGGGCGTATTAAAAAATGTGAAGTCAATAAATAAAGACATGGAGTCTTAAAAGGCATTCCATAGCCCAAATTTTTAAATTAATGTGGTTGCTTAGGATGTAAAATTCTTTAAACTAGCTGACCGATTGGCGAAAAGAACGCGAGCAAGATTTTCTCAGCGAGACCGTTTTTGGGGGCTTTGGTGTACTAATTAGCATTTTACTTTTTAAAATAAAAAAAAGTTTGTATTTTATATATTAAAGATAACTTGAATAAGAACTTGGTTGAATTAAAGGATGCTTAGTTATGTTTAAAGGTGATTAATCAAAACTTAGAAGTTACTAATAAAACTTATTAAGAACGTGAAGTAATTTAAATTAAAAATTTTAATTAAAATTTGGGGGTATTTAAATTAAAAAATTTAATAAGAATTGGGGCGATTTGGGGGTAGGAGGGGTGTGTGTCCGGGGGGACGTCTGGGGGGGGTGGGGGGGGGGGAGGAGGCGGCGTGGGGGGGGGTGGGGGGGGGGGCGTGCGTGCGTGGGGTGGGCAAAACACCCCAACCCCAAAAACCCAAAAAAACACAAAAAAAACACAAACAAACACACAATAGACATTTGAAGCAAGTTTCCAGGAAAATGTTTCCAGGCTTACGCAAAACCTTTTTACATTTTAAAACCCACGTCATACTATCGTCAGTAGTCCCAAAACCCCCGCGCAGGTCTGCCGCTGTTAGGCCCCCCTGTGGTTCAACAGCCCAGCCTTTGCTGCTCCGGGCTTTCGCGAAAACCGTTCTATTTTTAGAACCCCATCACAGTAGTTCGAAACTTGCGACAGGGGGTTATATATACCGTTTCTGTTTAAAACCGCGTCATTCCAATCCAGTATTACAAAACTTCCCTTAACCGTTGCTTTACGGCGCTTAATCTTTTTAAAAAGTATCTTATATTTCATTAAAGCATTTTTTTTTCCTCTGCCCAAATTCCTGTTTTGGGCGGGGGTAATGGAGTTTTTGAGCTTTTTGGAAAAGTTGGCTTTTCCCTTTCTTCCGCCCCCAAAAAATTTTTAAACTTAAAGCGTTGAAAAGGTATTTGTGATTCAAAATTTTTTCTCCCCCAAAACCCCACACTGTCTTCTAAAACGCAGCTTATTTTGTGCCTAGAAAACATTCCTCGCAGAAAAAGCCCGTCTTACACCCCACAGCCGGGAAAAAAATGAACAAGTGCGGGCAGAAAGTCCCCATATGATCAGCTATTCAACTAGTCTTGTGTTGGGGGCCTGACATCACCCCATGGGTGACCCAAAAAACGTCATGTCCGGCCCGTAGTAATTAATCATAGGAAAAGTCCTTAGGTGGGCCGTCAACAGAATTTAAAAGGGCTGGGGCCAATTTTCAACTCAGCCCCATTTTTTAGAAAAGGGACCCTTTCCATCGATAGCAAAACTATCAAAATTTCTATATCTGGCCAACAATATTGCCTTAAACTTTTTTTTTCCCTTTAACCAAAAAACCTTTTAAGATACCCTTTTCTTTTTCCAAAAGTTTGTTTTCACCAAATTTTTTTCAAAAAATACTCAACAGCATTAAAAGTAAAACTTAGGCCTCGAATACAAGATTTGTTCTTTGTAAACATTTTTAGCCATTTAAAAATAAAACAAACTAAAACACAGTGGTCCACCAAAAGACAGTCAAACACAACCTTCTTTGTAAAGAGCCCGGAAACAAGGGCGGCCACAAAGGGGAGGACACGTGCTTAAACACGCCGCCAGGTGTCCCCAAACCTGAAATGAAACCCCCCCGCCCCCACCCTCACCGGGCAACCCCAGTCCCCCGTTTTATTTTTTTTTTGGTCCAGTTTTAAAGGGGGCCGGGGGGCGTGGGGGGAACGAAGCGCTTGTTGGGCTAGCCGTCCCTAGCATAAATTAAGTGATCAGGTTTAGCCTGTGTCTGCCTGTTGTGTGGAAAAGTTTTTTTTGGAAAAAATTTAGTCAAAAAAAGGGTCGGATTTATGTCTTTTAAATTTGAAAAGAAAAAAAGAGAAGAGGTGTGTGTGTGTACGTGTGTGTGTGTGGTTGGGGTGTGTGGTTTGTGTGCCCGCCCTCTTCTGTCTGTTTGTCTCCTCTGTCTCTTCTTTCTGTCTTCTTTCTGTCGTCTTTTTGGGCAACTTCCCTTTTAAGGGGTTTTTGTCATTTTGGGGTGATTCTCTCTCTCTCCCCCCACCTGAAATTTAAAACTACTGCGAAGTAAGGATGCCTAGTGCACCCACCGTTAAGGGGGCGCGTTCAGCCAAAAACTGCTTTCCCCTACGTTACCTAGAAAACTTTAAAAAATTAGTTTTAAAAACAGATAACCCTACACGGTATTTGTCGTAATAATCTTATTTTTTGGTTATTGAAGTTTATTGCAGAGAACGAAAAAACCCAATCCTGGTTATTTTCGCCCGAAAACTGGGTGGGGGGCGGAAGGGGCCCGGATTTTTTCCTTTCTCTTCTGTCTTCGTCGACTTTGCACGTTTGTGGATTTCCCCATTCAAAAGATCTTAGCATTGCAGTGCGCAGCGCCCCCGCTCAAAACACACACAGCCACGCCACACGACAGCCAACGCACCCACAACACCACACACGCGGGGGGCCCCCCTGCACGCGCTCGACGCCGTCGCGGACACACACACACCCGCGCGCACGCGACGGACACCACACACACAACCACAACACACACACACCCCACAACACACCACACACAACACACACACCACACAACACCACACACAAGCACGCACGTGCTACAAGCGGGTGCGTGATTTGTTGTGTGTGTGTGTGTGGTGGTTTTACGTACATTAGGTGCCCTTTAAGATATCTGATTTGATCCCCATGTAGGTCTCATTCAAGACAATGGAGAAAGGGGTGGGGGGGGGGGGGGGGGAGGGGGGGAGGGGACAACATTTGCCCTATCGCCCCGGGGGGTGGGGGGGGGGGGGAGGGCAGGAGTGCTGAAGGGGATTTCCGAATAGACTTTTACTTTCTCTTTCCTTATCTTTTTGTCACATGTGTGCCTTGCTTTTCCTTAGGATCAGAAGCCGGTTTTGTAACATCAAAACCGGGTTAACATAGAAAACTGCCCAAACTGGGTGAAGTGTCGAAACCGCCAGTCACCCGTTTGGAAAGTGCAGACAGGTGTTTTTGATCCTTTCTTTGGGCGAGGGAGTCATGGGTTTTTTTGGCCTTGTTATTGACACAAATCTTTTTTACGTCAGCGATTCTTCTTTAATTTGCACCGGTCAATTTTTCGCATGCCCTTGAAATTGATGGGATTTTTTTTATATAAATTCCAATTCAATTCTATCTCATGTCAGAATTTAGGGGCAACTAGCACAAAAAAAGCGAGCTTTTAAAAGTGTCTTTTTTTATAATGTTAATGTTGATTTGAGGACGTAACTGAAGCAATGGCAGCTTTTCCAAGTCTTTAACCTTGGCTGAGGCACTTTACCACGTCAAGGAGTGTTTTACGTGCTGCGGTTCGCGCATCGCATGTTCATTCGGCATCAAAAACCCTTGTAGGTTAAACCCTTTTTTGAGTCTGTTGCAGGAATGTGTTTCACATGCGGTCAGTTTGTCGCATCCATAATCTTCGGCATCCAATCACTGTAAGCGCTTTTTCTCACATAGTGTTTGTCATGCCACGGTCATCTGGAAGCCAACCCGCTTTCCATGAATTTTTAAAGATTCACTTCAACCAGTCCGACGCTGGGAGAAAGCACGTGCGGGCCCCCGGGGGGTGTGGAAAGCAGAAAGGCCCCCTGAGTTTTCCTCAGGTACCGCAATCGGGCCTGGTTTTCATTGCACGAGTGGAATAGTATGTTTAATCGCACATTGTATTTGTAATGGCTGTTTTATTAACGCTTTTTTTTAAAGGGGGGGGTCGGAGGGTTTTCCATGCAGTTACAGGAATCATAACGACTTTGCGTGGAAAAGTTTTACAGGTTGGTCGCAGAAAATGTCGAATGGGCTTAGACAATTTAAGGGAACATTGACTTCAATGCTGTAAGATTCGATCAGGCGCTTTAACATTTTTACGGAAAGAAGGGGAGGAACCCAAAAAAACCAAACACTTCCAACTCGCCAACCTTTCCCGTAAGTCCAGCATGGTCAGATTTGGGGGTTTTGGGGGTGGTGGAGGAAATTTGGGCTCTGTTAGCCGGGCTTCATGCTGCCCCCCCCCCCCCCTTTGAATTGCCCCCCCCCCCCCCCCCCCCCCCCCCAAAACACCCCCCCCCTTTCCCCCCCCGACCCCCTTGCCCTTTTTCCCCACAGTCCCCTTTTACCCAGTTCTCTCCCCTGTTTTAACTTCCGCAAAATTTTTCTTTGCCCCTTATCCCGAACAAGAGAGCATTTCAAATCGACCATCTGGCGCGAAACAGATTTTACCTCAAGGGGAAAACAGTTCCCCTGTGTTTCAGTTTAAAGGACTTAACGTCTCCGTGGTTGAAGGCCGATAACAAGTCGGGCACTAAAGGGAAAACCCCCCCCACCCCGTTTTGCCCGTCTTGTCTTTTTACGGGTTTCAAAACATGAAATTTGAGTAAGCTCAGGGTGGCAGTATGACTTTCTCCTGTCATAATTGTCATTACGTACAAAAGAACGAGAAAAAAGTGTACTTTGCAGTTCTCCCCTTTTCCTTTTTTCGACCGCTTTAAAACTCAAGGGAAAATCAACGTGTGCCTGTGTGCCCTCCCAAGACACGCGCTTTTTAGGCCCCATTTGAAGGCGTGCTAAGAAAAGCAGGGTTCCCCCCCAAGCAGGAGACAAGACAGCGCTTAGCGCCACCTGACAAATACGTTCTCCAGTTATTTTTCTTCTGTGATTAAAACCTGAAATCGAATTTACTTGTATTTCTTGTGTGTGGTGTGTGTTGGTGTGTGTGTATACGTTTTGTAATTTGTCGGCCCCAAATAATCATTTCCTCCCCTCCTCTCCGAGAAAAGGGAAAATTTTGTTCAAACCCCCCTTTCTTTACCACCGAGTTTTTGGGCGAAAGTGGCCTAAAACGCCCCTTTTTCCTGTGGGGGAAGAGAGAGAGAGAATTACCGGCAGCAGACAGACAGACAGAGAAGAGAGGAAGAGAGAACAGCAGACAGACAGAGAGGGGGGCAGACAGACACACCCACAACACAACACACACACCCAAAAACCCCACTTTCTTCTCTCAATTAAATGAATAAAATCCGCATTCTTTGATAAAATTTTCCCCCACAAACTTTGTACACGGGGGGGAAATCTGATCACTTTTTTACGGGTCGCGGCAGTTTGCACCCAGCCTTTCTGGTAAAAGAAGACCCGGTGGGTTTCAAAAAATTGACAAAATTCGAGATTGCCCCCGACAACCCGATCGAGGGTGTCACGGACACACGGGGGCCCTATTGTTGTTTGAACCACCATCAAGAAGGCTGTGTGTTTTGCTGCGCTCTGTTGTGACCACTGTGTTTTTAATTGTGTTTTTTAAAAAAGGCTAAAACGTTACTGAAGAAAGGTTTTTTATTCGAGGCCCTAATTTTACTTTAACTGCATGTGAGTATTTTTTTGAAAAAATTAGTTGAGTCAGTCGTGAAAACAAGCCAAAATTCACATGCTGCCCCCACGCGGGGGTGTGTAAAAACGTTCCTCGCATACAGCGAGAGCCCCCTCTTTCCTTTTTTTCATTGCGTTAATGGTAGTTTCTTGAAGGTAGGCGAAGCATGTTGTGAACCCGGGGGACTATCTAAAGGTTTTTGTCGGGTTAAGGGAAAAAAACAAGATGTAGCCAGTTTTAAACGTGTTTATATTGATGAATGGTTCCCTTTTCTAATAAATGGCCTGCATTGTGAAAATTGGCCGAAGCAAAACAAACCATGCGCGTTTATTTTTGGGACTGGGTTGGACAGTAAAAACCCTGTTTTAAAAAAATTGGCGTTCATTTTTTAAGGGGAGGGAAAAAACTTATTTTTGAAACATTTTTCTGTTCCTCCCAAGTAAAAGTTCTCAGTTTGTATTAGAAAAGATTGATTGTTAACTTCAGATTCATTTTATGTGCAAACTGATTTGTTTAAGATGTGATCTTTTTTACTTTTCTAATTCAACCATTCATCTGCCTTTAAGTGTGCCCTTATGCAATAATGGCGATTTTGAATGTTCGGCAAAAAAATAGATTGGGGAGGGAACCTTTTACATCTCAGTATGGAGAGGAGTAGTTGTGGGCCCAAATTTTCATTAAATGTCCAAATATCAAGCCGGATGTACCTACTGGCGATTAGAGCTGCCTAAAAAAGCTTGGCTACAGCAAATTTCGCTGTAACCAGTTGCAAACCCGGGGGGGAAAAGAGGGGCACAGCAAACTAGGGCAAGCGATCAGAGAATAAAGCTCCCCCCTAAGCGGCCAAGGTTGCAGTAGCAAGCCCTTTCTTTATGATAAAAATCTATTTTTGATACCGCTCTTGCAGGAGGGTCGGGTTGTTTTGAGTTGGTGCTTTAGCAAAGTGCGCGGACTTTTAGACCACTGCAGGCCTACCCTGACGAAATCTATTTTTGATACCCTCTTTCAGGAGCGGTCGGGGTTTTTTTAGAGTTGACTGCCCCGAATTTTCCCCCAAGCCCTTTATGACTTTTTATATATTGCTTGATTTTTGCTTCACTGCTTTGCTTCAACGTCCTGCTTCAAATTTTTTTGGGTGCCCCCCCACCCACGCACGTCCCCCCCCCCCCCACCCACACAAACCACGTCCCCCCCCCCCCCCCACACACGCACGTCCCCCCCCCCCCATCCCACACACGCCGTCCCCCCCACCCCCACCCCCCGCACGCACTCCCCCCACCCCACCCCTGTGTACACCACACCACCCTACCCCCAAATCGCCCCCAAATTTTTAATTAAGTTTTTTAAATTAATTACCCCAAGTTCTTAATTAATTTTTTAATTAAGTTCTTTTAAGTTTCCAATAAGTTCTTGATCAAGTAACTTTAATTTTTTGATAGTTTTTGTTTAAATATCCTTTAAGTACAACTAAGTTCTTATTAAGTTATCTTTTAATTTCAAAAAAAATACAAGCATGTTTTTATTTAAATGTAAATGTCTAATTAATACACACACGCCTCAAAAAAGCGTCATGTTGAGGATGTCTTCCGCGTTTTTGCATAATCTTAATGAAGGGCTTTCATCCCAAGCAAACCCATTGATTACAATTCGGGTCTTTGGAAAAGTCTTTATAGACCCAGGGCTTTATTTATTGACACCTCATTTTATAAAAACGCCATACATTTTTTTTAAAAAAAATTTAAAAAAAATTCTTAAAAAATTATTCCATTATAAATGGATCAAAAAGATGCTTTGTATTGGCGGTTTTGGGTGCAGTTGTGTTCGGGTCTGTATTTACGGGGAGATTGTTTGGGGTCTTGTTTTTGCCGCGCGTTTATATTTTTTATAACCGTAATAAACCCCCCCCAGCAGCAGAAAAACACCAAAAATGACAACATTTTAAGTTCAATTTCCAGAAGCTTTGGGGCCCCTTTTACACATGGTTTTTTTACTGGCATTTTAATCAAAAATTGTTCTGGCGTTGCTGGGGGGTTTTCATGATGAGTCATATTCTGTAACATTAATTTTTTTTGTCTGTTCCACTCTGCTAATTTTTTTCCTGCTTTAACACGCCCAGGATGAGGACCTTTTCACTGGCCCCCACCTGGTTCAGTGTTTTCTGCTGATTTTCTGGCTTGGTTACTTTCTCCACCTGATTCAGTGTTTTCTGATTCTGCTGATTTTCCAGCTCGCTCATTTTGAAGGGAAACAAAATCTATATGATTAAAAGTTATTAATCCCATGATCGCTGGCGACAATAATGTTCCAAATCTGTATATAGAATCACTCCCCAGGACTCTAAGACTTGTTAAAACAGGATCTTGCGTTTAAATTCATAGTCAGAAGATCTTGTTCAGATCAATGGGGAGCAAATCTACTGACTAGTTTAGTGTACAACTAAGAACGTTTGCCCACATTTTCACCCATTCTAGACCCCAGTGCGATTCATAACCTGTTATGATACTTTAACAATGCTTGCGGCGGCATCTGTTGATCGTTATCAATGCTGTATTCAGTTCCGAGGAAACTGTTTTGTTTTCCCACTGCTGCCAAAGAAATACAGGCCTTTCCTTTTTGGGCATAATAGCTTGATCATCAACTTGGTCATTCATAGTTCAGGAAGGTTTAGGCTGCTTTGTAGCTGTAGGGATCATCATGTTCATGTTTTTTGAAATAATTATATTATTTTATTTTATAAAAATGAGCACCGAAAAAAACTTTTTGCTAACCTTGTATACCATTCTGTGTTATTGGAGGTTAGTGTAGGATACTCAATGTTGGTACAAGCTTGTTAAGAATTAAAACCAGGGCCGATTGTGCAAAACTAGACTTTGCGGATTCAGCAAAGTGATTGCTTTCATTGCAGCTTCGGTTGTACGACAAGATTTTTAGTTAAGCAGGAATAAGTCCAGACACATATAAATAAGTAAGAAAAAAATACATTTATAAAAACTGGCTTCACTCGCAATAATGATAGGCGGCGCTGTGGTTGATGCGCTGGCTTTTAGCGGAAAGTAATTTCGCATTTAGTAAACTGGGGAATGACAGCGATGAGGAATAAAAAGACATAAACAACGCTATGGAGCGCAACTAGCAGTGCACAAGACGCCTATGAAAGGCAGAGGACTGAGCAGTTAGATTTATTAATGACCATGAAAAGACAGGGGCATTGCATGCTTTACACATTTAAAAGGTTGATCAAGCAAAATAAAACAATATTATCTCGTCAGGACATCAATCGAGACATTGCACCCACCAAAAAATTCAGTGACTTTTATCACCATCAGAAAAAAACAAAAGAGCAAGAAATCGGGTTTATTGTCGTTGGTATGGACCGTCGTGTATTTTTGTTGCACATAATATTGGCTGAATAAAAAATGACAACATCTTATTATTCGCCCAAATAGGATATTGGACAGGGCAATCACAGGCAATTTAAAAAGCTAAGCCAAGCAGCGGGAGTCAGTTTGAAAAACAGCCAAAGGAATGGTTATCTAACAAAGCGATTGGCAAATTCTCTCTGTACCTGCCTATGCGAATACAGAGACCACACTTTGTGAACGGCAATACGATACGAAACCCATCAAATGGATCTTTTATATTTACCCTCTGATAGGATTAGACGAAAAAGATTTAAGTACGCACTCACAGTCCATTGGACATGTCTTCAGATATAGGATGCGGAACCATTAACACAAAGCAGTGCTTCTGCTGTTGCGTTGCTCTACAACTGATATACCAACGAGGCCCCTTAACTTTCCCTCGCATGATTCAAGTCGATGATGGAAAAGTATTTAAAAGGCCAAGTGACTCAAATTATTGTGAAAACAATAGGCGTTACCATTAAAGAGGCATTCCAGGAGTTCTAGATCACTGGCTTTAGTCGGAAAACTTTAACACACAGTTAGTGAAGACTTTTCTCCTCCAGTATCACAGAGAGTGATTGACAATTCTCGCAACCAGAATGGGTTAGAAGACTGCCCTCTGTTTTGCGCGAAGAATAATGAAGAATTTAAATGTCTAAAACCAGTAAAAGCAATCAAACGAAAAACAATAAAATGTTGCTGAGATCCAGTAACCAGCAAAACTATAACCGTATTGGTTTGAAAGTAAGGTACCGTTATTTACGGGGGGGAAGCGGAAGGGACACTCGCTTTTAGGGCACCTTGATCAGTTTGGAGTATGATCCATATGAAATAAAAAGAATTGTAAGATGAATCGACCGTTGTATTATTTACGAGAAACTGACACAACAACAACCAGCTCCCCACAAGATTTTGTTGAAAGAAGAAACTGCAGATAATTCCGCCAGGACACAGTCCGCTTTAATTAATTTACGGGTATCCAGTTGCCAATTGCTATGAAAAACTTGATTACAAACACGCGTTTTGTGTTGTTCTATCTAATGACTCTTTTGTTCAACTGTTGTGTTGATCTCATGTAGATTAAATCGAGTTTTTACGTTGTCTGATCGAAAAGTCTTATTGCCAACAACGGCTTCTTTGTAGTTGTCTCGTGATATGTTTGACCTGCACAACGCTGCGAGATATTCCCTTTGCTTACTTATGATTTTCTCCATGGCTGAATACTGTACATTTTTGACCTTAAACCAACAAATCTCCTTGATCACCTTTCCAGAAATTCATCCTTCATCTTTCTAAAACCTTTTGATAGAAATTGAATGTGTAAAGGCGATTCTGTAGGGTAATCAGATGTATCATTACCCATCCCGCATGTCCTGTAGCTACTTTCATTTCATGTCGTTATAGATGTATTCGTAGGAATTATCTATAACAAACTGTCGGTATCTGTGTCAAGTACTCTGGACTTCTGGATACGAGGGCTTTAAAGTAGTCATAAAGAAACTCTAACATCCAAAAGCTTTGATTACATTCTAAAACAGTAAACCCATAAATACAGGTTTGTCTAATTTGACTTTTTCTTTTTTTTTCATCATTCTGCCAAACAGATGATCATGAATCTTCTTAAAGTCCTGTAATTAGGTTTGAAGTTAGCTTAATTGCTTCGATCTCTTTGGTGACAATCTGACATCTTCTGCGCTTGTGCGGATTCTCATAGTCTTTCCAAGCAGCTGTTGTTCATCAACTTGAAAAAGTCTTTTTTTGAAGCATCTGTGGATTTTAGTTTGCGATTCCCCAGTTTGTTCTTTCATGATGTATGGTTCATGAACTGTTCTTGGTCAAAAGCAATTTTACGATGAACAGCTGTTAACTTCAAACCGTGGTCTTAAATAAAATTGTAGAAGTCTGTAATGACAGACCATAATTTTTTTTGCCCCGAAGATGGGCACAAGTTTAGGGGTTCTCTTGGATCCATCTTTAGACTTTCTGCTGTAATGGGATAGTCATTATGTAGGACATGGAGTTCATGGGATATTCTATGTCAACTTCTAGAAAGAAACCGCGCTGTTGATTGGGCGCCAAACTGCAACCACTTTAATGCCTTGTTGAATATTAATCGTTACCTGTGTACATTCTTAAAGTTACGTAATGGAAGGATTGCGCCATTGCCCAACCATTCAGATTGTTTGCATCTAAAAATGAGATAAGTTAGACCTTTTACTTGGATCATAGTCGTCTCCAAGTATTTTGTTGTTTGCTATTACAGTAATGATGCGAGCCATACTAATTCCTCAGCAATCCGTTTCAATCATTCTGAAAGCATTGGGTAGGTTCGACATTAAATCAATCTGCACTCCAGTAAACTCTAAGAAAGCATCCAAACTCCATCCGGGCGCGAAATTAATGCGCAGGATCCAGGAATAATGTTTAACTACAGGTCTTCTGTAATTTTCAAGACGTCCGCACAACATGCCTCAGCCATCAAGTATGAGTCATGATATCTCCCTCGTTTTACAATATAACTTCTGCACGCATTCTGAGATGCTGGTAATCGGCAGTCGCTGATGTCCTTTCTCTAAGACTAGAAAGAACGCGCCTTTAGGCGGAAGTTGTATCTTCGTCAAACTCTTTCCCAAGTGTTATGTATTCATAAGGGTAAACACCTTCTACAAGAGTTGATATTGAGTCAAATATTTTTCCGTTATTGGGGCAGGACTTAAGGACATAGCCAGTTCTTCTAATGAGCCCATCATGTGCTGCATAGAGTCATAAAAAGACATGTTATTTAAAGTGAAACACATGTACTTTTCTGATGACTGTGCGATCATTGTTCCCTAAAGGCCTCGTCTACTGCTTTCATTATAGGTGAGAGTCGTAAACCTGAAGTTATGAAACGAATACAGGAAGCTATCCATGTTTTAGGGATCAAACTTTAGTTAAGATTGCATTTACTGTGCGCTGCACCTTAAACTTCCCACTAATGTGCTCATGGTCTCTTACTTGTGGGGTTTACACTCTTGGGCGTTAGCTCTAAACCGCAAATCCAACAATGCGTGGCTGAGTCATTACTGTTGTTGGTCTTTTAAGGGCTTTATGATTTCTGATAAGTTTAGATTATTAGAACAGGCGTTACGCATGGCGCAAGGTTTTAAGAATGTTTCTGCAGGCATTCTGGTCCGTATATAATTTGGTTCGAATAAACGCCCATCCGACCTCACAATTATGAAGCAAATGAACAAATCTGATGTATTATCATTAAGACTGTTTTTCGAAGTTTTTTGTGTGCAGGGCCCTTCATAGGAACAATAAGCGACTTCGAAGTCTGCGTAAAACTAGTATGGAGATTTTGCAGCCGTTTCCAGTTCATAAAACTAACTTTAGATCTGTGCTGGGGGCGTCGTAGTTTATGTTCTGTTCTTACAGTCTACAGAACTTTTACAATGTTTTATATGTTCACTCGCGGCTTGCACCTGATGGAAATTTCTTTGTTAAACATTTTCTGCAGAATTCTTGTAGTAGTGTTTTTGAAGTATGCGCCAATAATCTGCTCTTTGTGTCGTTATCAATGTGTAATGGGCAGACCTGCCTGGCGAAAACATTAGGAGTAAGGTCCACATGACTTTTGGTGGTTCGCCTATTGTTGGACTGTTCTTGGACACTTTATTGGCGCCAAATTTGTCTCCTCTTCCCATGTGTATACATTAAACAGTTATGGTTGTTTGTTCTTCAAAATGATCAATTTGGTCTACCACTTAAACAGGAAAGGATATTCATTGAAGTAAGATCTTTGGCCGTATTGCGCTAGTTAGTCACTCTTTTTGGTGTTCGCGGACATACTGCTGCTTGCAAGAACGCACCCCATGAAACATTTGTTGTCCTGATTGTGTATGTTTTAAAACTTGCTCTCTTTAAACAAAGCTCCGACGGTAGCGGAATGTAAGGCTTGCCCTACATCGGTGCATACTTAGCCTGTTTTAATTATCCTAAGAATTCGCCCTCTGGACCACAGAGCCTCTCAATTTAGCTTCTTTCAGCGGCAGCTTCAATGTGTAAGCAGTTCGTCTGCCCAACCTGGTGTTTTAAGTCATTATGAGAGCGAATGTCTGTTGTTTAGTTGAGACCCAGACTTCTAGATTTTTCTTCATGTATTGTTACATAGTCGATTAAAACAGTAACATTACTTTAACGGGGGGTCTATTGTTAGTTTACTAGGGACTGAGAACTAGCATGAAACAACGCTTGCTGTACGTTTGTTGGATAATGACTTCTAAGATCAATATCATTCATTGCTCTTGATAAAACGCTCTCTCTCGAGCTTCCTTCAAACAATTCGTCCTTGTCCTTCTATATCTTAGCCATGCTGTCTTCTTTTCTTAAGCCAAATATTATTTAAATTAAAAAAATAATACTTAATCAGTAACCATATCAACGGTCTTTTTGCGCTTGGACTCAAATTTTTTTTTTTTTTTTTTAAAAAAACTAAAGCTA
>JAFLJL010009282.1:8156-37166 GCA_018398815.1 Conus ventricosus
GGGCATCTCGTCAAGGACCTCTCCACATCAGGGCATCATCGTCAAGGACCTCTCCACTCGGCATCATCGTCAAGGCCCTCTCCACATCAGACTCTGCAGGTGAATGAAAAGGAAACAACTGAAACAGGCAGGGGGGGGGGGGGGGGGGGAGGGGGGGGGGGGGGGGGGGGCCCAGTAAAAGGGGGGGGGGAGAAAAGAGACAGAAAGGGGGGGGGGGGGAGAGAATGAGAGGAGAGAGAGAGGAGAGGGAAGCGAGGCAATTTGCGCCGGGTAAAAAAATTCTTTGTCTGCTAGGTGCTCCAAGTGATTCATGGTTTACACTCAAGTACACGCATCCAAAACATATCAACCGTATTGAGACGACCTCCTGACATTGTTTGAAATGTTAACTTTTCCAGCATAGCAGTGCTGCCATTTTTGGAGTTTCTTGCAGTCAGTGGCTCGCATTTGAACACCACACGTTACTATGGCTGCCAAATGGAATAAAAAACTAGGGAAAAAAATTCCTGTTCCAGTTCTTCTTCTTCTTTTCTTCCAAAAATTTATGGTTCACTCAAAACAAGTAGGTCATCAGCACGCATGTTAAAAAGTAAAAATAAAATAGCTTAAATAGTGGGGACTCGGGACTGTTGGTACCCTGGAGCAATTTGGCAACAAGGGATCGCACTAATATTCAAGAAGTTAAAAAAGCAATGGCCAATTCAGGCCCAGATAACAGTAAAATATCTGGGAAGTTAAAATAGAAAATTGTCAATATGCAGATCTCAAAACTGTCGTATCAATTTGTTTTTTAAATGAGACTGCATTTGTGGCAATCTTGATGGCCCCCGGGCAGGGGAAGTTCCACAGCCGTACGAATAGGATACAATGAATGTAAGTGGCTGTCAATATTTGATGCAGATATGGTATAACATTGACCGCCACTCCTTTTTGCTACTTTTATTCAATACTAGTTGTTCATTGGAATATCAATTAGTTTAGCTCTGCCTTTGAAGAAGATGTTAAGTTTGATTAAAAGCTCTTCTCTCTTTCTAAGGGTTTCCATTCAATTTCCTCGTGTTCTTCCTAGTATTCCTTTTCTTGATGTGGTTCCCTGTTACGAACCGTGTTTGCTCTCTCTTCTGAACTTTTCGAGGTTATCATGTCCTTTAGTTTGGTTTGGATCCCAAACTGAGAAAACCATATTCCAGTACTGGTCAAACCCAGTGTTTTGTAGCAGTCGTCTTTAACCTTTGGGGGCAGTTAATTGTATTCCTGTATAAGAAAGCTAAGATGTTATTTGCTTTTTTTAATACTAATTGTAATGTTCTTTCCATTTTTTAAACCCTTTTTGGGGGCAGTCATTGATATTCCTGTATAAGAAAGCTAAGATGTTATTTGCTTTCTTACATACTAAATTGTAATGTTCTTTCCATTTGAGGCGACTTTTCTATAATCACGTCTAAATATTTTGCAGCATTGGTTTCTTTAAGAATAGTATTATGAATAGAAAATTCTGATCTAGTTGGTGAGCGTTTATTACATATACGCAACACATGGCACTTTTGGGGATGAAATTCCATTTTCCAGGTTCTTTCCTACTTTGTAAAGGGTTTAGATCTTCTTGTAGAAATGCGTGTATCATTCTTGCTTCTGATTGTTCTATATACAAAGCTGTCATCTGAAAAAAAACCCCATATAGTAGTTCCAGGAGAGAGATTTCTACTTTTGTCATTTAAAATAAATTAAGAAAAACAAGGGCCCCAGAACAGTTTCTGTGGTCCCACCTGACAAGACTGGTTTACAATGGGATGACGACCTTCCACAACAACTTCTGCGTTCTCCCAACAAGGAATAAATCAAGGCCCATTTAGAAAAAGAACCGCCAATGCCGATGTGTTCTAATTTAAGCAGCAGGCCTCATGGTCACCCTTATCAAAGGCTTTAGAAAAGTCTAATAAAAACTGCATCTATTTGCTGTTGTTGTTAAGACAGTTATTAAAAATCATTGAGAGTTGTTATACATTGAGTCTCACAACTCCTTCGCTGTCTAAAACCATGCTGGGCGTTATCTTAAAAGTCTTTATTTCAAGATGGTCCATTATGCTACTATATATTATGTGTTCAAGTAGTTTTGCTGATATGGATGTAAGAGATACAGGTCTATAGTTCTCTGCTTTTGTTTTGTCACCCTTTTTGAAAAAGGGGAACAATGCTCGCATCTCGCCACTCATCAGGTATAATACTCCTGGTCCAGTGAAGCTTGGTAAAGTAGTTGGTATACCTTCTCAATTCATTGGCACATAATTTTAAGAGCTTGCCGGAACGCCATCGGGAAACCAGTAGCTTTGTTTTCATTGATTTGGGTCAGTAACTTAAATACTCCTGCTTTGTTTACTTTGATGTTTTGCATTTCAGGGAGTTTATCATCATCCTTTAGTCTAACGTTAATTAAAGGTTGGGATTTGAGAAAACTGAACAAAACTGCTTGTTTAGTAAATTTGCTTTCCCTTCAGGGTCCTGTATTAGGTTATTCTGATTGTTTCTCAGGTCTGGAACCCCAAATGTTGTCCTGTCTCTTACTCCTTATGTAAGACCATAATTTCTTGTTTTGATGATCACCTTCTGAAATCATTGAATTAACATAATTGGGTGAGCAAGCCTACATTCTCTCTGACACCTTCTCTTAATATGTTTATACCTAACCAGTAATCTTTCTTTAATTAGGGTGAAGTTTCATCTTCTTAAAGAAACGATGTTTCCTTCTTTAACAAATGTTTGTTTTTGTGATAATCCATGGCTGGTGGTTCTTGCTTGAAGTTATTTTAGTAGGTATGTTGTCATCCATAATAAATTCCAAGTTAGGTTTTTTATACATTCCAAAGGTCACTGACATTATCTTTAACACTATGGGACCTCAAAAAAGACGACTGAAATCATGAGTATCCCTGCGCCCAAATTTTTGGGAAATCTGCTTGGTTCCAGGTCTGATGGTACGTTTAGGGGTTTTCTTCGAAATGGTTGAAAGTTGCTCTCTAAGAGAATTATGTCATGATCACCCCGGCCTGCAATTAATTCCTGATTGCCTAAAGCGCCTGGACAAATTTGGGAAAAATAAATCCAGGAAAGCCTTACCACGAGTTTGGGGTTTCAATGACTGCACTAATCCAAGGTCTTTGTGGTATTTAAAAAACTGAGTATTTTAATATTTTTACTGTATTGATTACCAAGTATGGCATTTCATGCCAATCAATATCTGGTAAGTTAAAGTCTCCACCAGTCCATAACATTGCCTTCCTATTGGCCAAAACAATGTCAGAAATGTCTCTGGAAATAGACGAACATACATTTTCATCTGAGTCTGGAGGTCTGTAAACTGATCCAACAACGACAGGTCTCTTATTCTTAAAATTAATCCTACAAAATTAAACTTTAACTATTTTTGCCTTGATATAAAAATCATGGCTAAGTTCTTCCTAATGGCAATCAAGACTCCCCCACCTCTTTTTCCCAAATCTGTCCTTTCATAAATATCAAAAAACCTCCCTTAGAAGTTCACTTCTGGATGTTCCAGTTTTTTAGCCAAGTTTCTGTTCCAATTACAACATCAATTTTTTTTTTTGGTGACCTTTAAAATTTCTGAGTTTTTCCTTTTTCTTGAAAAAGGGGATTAAAGTTTACGACTATTTCATTTAAGTTTATCTTTTTCTCTTAATAATTTTGGAGTTCAGTTGCACTTTTATGATTTGGGATTTTATCAGTTTTAGAAAACAGGGGTGGATGCAAACTTAGGACAAAATTTCAAATTTTCTTTTGGGGATCGGTCTGGTGAGATAGGGTCAAATGGTTGCTTTCTGAGCTGCAGTCTCAAAAAGAAACTTCAAAAAGTCTCGAACTAAAGTTTGGAAGCCCGCAGGTAAAACAAGTCCAGGATATATCACTATTGCATAATGCTTCATAAACTGCTGAGTTTAATAACATACAATTAGTGTGATACCATGTATTGCAGGACGTCACAGGCAACTGCTTTATGTTTCCATGTGACCTCAAATTGCAAATCCGCATGGATATTTTACTTTGGTGACGGGCCAGGATTGAGTTCAATGTCTCCTGATAGCGGATAACGCTTAAAAAGCCATGATTTAACTCCTCTATGTCTAACTTTTTATTCAAAACAATTTCCTTATCACTGTGCTATTTCTGACGTTAATTGAAATCAGGGGTTCAAATCTGGGCCTAGTAATAGATGTGAGAACGTACTCGGCAAACCATAATTTTTTCCCCTGCATTCGTGATGACCCTGAGTGTTCTTCACAGAGGATGTGGTGTGGGGGACAGTGTCCTAAGAGCTACAGACTACAGGGAAATGACTGTCCCGTCTGTTCACCCGTCCTCCACAGATGAAGCTGTATCTTAAGAGCTACAGACTACAGGGCATGACTGTCCCTGTCTGTTCACCTGTCCCACCGATGATGCTGAATCTTAAGAGCTACGACTACAGGGACATGACTGTCCCCGTCTGTTCACCCGTCCCACAGTGATGCTGTATCTTAAGAGCTACAGACTAAGGGACATGACTGTCCCGTCTGTTCACCTGTCCTCACAGATGATGCGTATCTTAAGAGCTACAGACTACAGGGACATGACTGTCCCCGTCTGTTCACCTGTCCTCCACAGATGATGCTGTATCTTAAGAGCTACAGACTACAGGGACATGACTGTCCCCGTCGTTCACCTGTCCTCCACAGATGATTTCTGAATCTTAAGAGCTACAGACTACAGGGACATGACTGTCCCGTTTTGTTCCACTGTCCTCCACAGATGATGCTTTTATCTTACAGGGATGGGAATTCAAAAAGCACTTGTGGAAAGTGTTGCCTGACAAGTTTGCAATAGTATCCTTGGGTGAAAAATGCGATAAAAAAACAAACCAAAGCACACACACACACCTGGTAAACACAAGGTTTTGAAGTCTTCATGTAGTACTGGCAGTCCACACTCTGAAAATTGAGTTTGGGGTTATGTTCAAGGTAGTCTGCAGCAAATACTCCCTTGTTTGATAAGGGGGAAAAAACAAAAAAAACACCCCTTTGGGCAGTCCACATATCAAAAACTGGGAATTCAATTTCAATGCAGTCTGCAGGAACTATGCTTGGGGTGGGGGTGGGGAAACAGTTTTGGCAGTCCATACAATAAAAACTGAAAATACTGTTTAATGTAGTGATTAATCCTTGGAGTCACACATAGACCTATTCAAAACACAATCAAGCTATTCGATCACTGTTCAAAAGCCCTAGCTGACCTACAGGTACAAGCAGTAGGTACTTAGAAACTATGTTCTTTTGAAAAAATAATGCTACAGTCTTTTGAGTCTTCTTGACAGCACTCTGTTCCGTTTCAGAAGCTCCAGTGTTCATATCAGTCAGCTCCTGCCGTTTCTTTTTCATGGGTTCATTGCTTCTAGCAGGGAACCAGGTCTTTTCCTTGAGCTTGAGCTGCTTTGCAGTTCCCCATGGTCTGTGGCACCTTTTTTCATGCTGCTGCGACCAACAAGCTTGCTTCTGATGTCTGAGTGCTTGCCTCCTTTCTTGTCAGTTTTCTTTTTGGCACTTTCTTTCTCTTTTCCTTCAGTGTTTGCCTCATCAGATGTTAGATCTTCCTCTCTGTTGACCTGTCCCTCTTCCATGATTCTTTTCCTTTCTGCTGTCTTAGTTGCAGATTCACTTGACACAGGAGCACCAAGACCTATCCTTCTCTCCATCTCTGCTTGTCTATTGCTTTCTTTTCTGTCATTGTTAACAATCCATAACTTGTTCATCTTCTCCACCAGCTTTTTTGGCACAGGCTCAGAGACAGGATCCTTTTTGGAGAACAAGCTGACTGCTGTGGTGTTGTTGGCTGCCAAGAAATATCTGACCCCTTGTATTGCAGAGTATGTGGCAAGGTCCATCCTGCTACAACCAGCATGGAGAATCTCACCCATGCTGCTGAATGAGGCTTCAACAGCTGGGCCATGGAATGCACTCAGCAATTTCTTGGCAACAGCTGTCAGCAGTGGATATCTTTTACAGTCCATCTTTGCCCAAAACTGATCAATAGATGTTCCAGGAGCTGGTGTATCAATGCTTGGTGAGGTGGTATATGAATCCACCTCTTGCTCAAAGGCATCCGAGTCATCTGGAGCAACAAGAAAATGAAGTGATTTTTCTTTAGTTGTCTTCTTGTGAACAGTCACAGTCACCTTTACAAGAGCCTTCAGATCGCTCTGGGCAGTAGAAGTAGTCCCAACAGTCCAGTCACCTTTGCAAGAGCCTTTAGATAGCTCTGAGCAGTAGAAGTAGTCCTAACAGGCCAGTCACCTTTGCAAGAGCCTTCAGATAGCTCTGGGCAGTAGAAGTAGTCCTAACAGTCCAGTCACCTTTACAAGAGCCTTCAGATCGCTCTGGGCAGTAGAAGTAGTCCTAACAGTCCAGTCCAGGGCAGCACAGCCTTTCAAAACTGCATTGTTGACTGGCATTTTTCTCTGGAGGCTCAAGGCACAGGCAATACCAGCTTCTTTCAACTTGTGCATGAATTTCTTCATGCGACTGACGCCTTCCCTTGTTGCCAATAACTCTGCAGCTTTACTGGGAAAGAACATGGCTTTCTCACACTTCTGATTCTGGGCATCCTCAATGCAGACTTTGTCAGAGCTTCTGGTTTCAGAAAACGGGCACAGAACTCGTTGAAAAGCTCATGCTGCTGGTCATGGAGCGGGTGCATTGATGGCTCTTTCTTCTGAAAGAAGAGAACATACTTCTTCAGGGTGGGAAGAACTGATATTTAGATGTGCAAAATGCAGAGAGAGTCGATTCGCAACTGGAAACATTTCTCTGTCAACCTTGCTTTTCTATCTTTCCCATCCTTTGTCTAAGAGGAGAACTTTTGTCTCAAGTACCCCTGCAACTCTTTGACTACTTTCTTACCAGTGTCTGAAACCTCCCTTTTTAGTGTACACCGTAGAAATAATGGGGTAAAACTAAAAGGTAACAAATTTCTTTTTAATGGATATGATAGATTAAATAGTGCATAACGTGTCTACCAAATTATAATGCCGACGGTTTCTGCATAATCGCAGAATTTGGTTTTGAAAATGTGATGATGTCATCATTTTGCTGTTCTGAGGCAGAGCAGTCACCGTAGGCTTTTCACAGCCGACCCAATACAAGGTCAATACAAGGTCAATACAAGGTCAATACAAGGTCAACCGTGGGTCAACTGCTTTGTTTCAGCCAGCGCCAAAACAATTCGGTCACAGCAGACGAACTTTTCCTGCAAGCGCGCCTTTTTAGTTTGGAGCCGTTCGCATCAAAATGCTTGGTAAGTACTGTTTATATCATTCCCATTTGCTCTAGTTTGCTTTATAATTTGTTAACACTCATCCAGACGACACTGATAGTGCCGTGTCTTTGTCTTATTGCGATTGATAAGCAAAAAGAAGTAAAAGTCTTTGCTATAAGTATGGTGAATCAAGAGTATCAAAATATCGTAAGTTTTCGCGTGCTTCCTCTTTATGTTGTTTTGTAATAATTATCTTGCTCATCACCATTTTTGTTCTTGATGTGATTATTTCGAATGAAATTACTAACTGCATCAATAGTTCAACTCAAAATTATTTTAATAACATTATTTTTATTATTATTATTATTATTATTATAAATGGAGATTTGCTGATAGGAATGGAGACAGGCGTGTGTGCACATGGGTGGATGGGTTTGTTTGGTGTTGTGTGTGTTGTGCGTGTGTGGTGTGTACGTGCATGTGTGCGCGCGTTGTGTGCATGTATCAAAATGAAAAAAGTGAGCCATTTTTTGCATGGACAGAGAAGAATGTAGGTGTACAAACACCCAGTAAATGACATAACAATAAGAATTTCCTGACCTAGATATCTGATACAATTTGTGAAATCTTTACAGGAATGGGCCTGTAGCAGAATATGGAGGTGTGTGTGCTGTGTGGAGGTGCCCTGGATGCTGGTGGGAAGATTGTTGTGCCAACAGCTAAGGAAGAGACTCCAGATTGTGAAAAAAGAGGAAACCTTGCATGCCCAACTGCCATCTGAAACTACAGAAAACATTCAAGCTGAGGCAGACCTCTCCCAAAATGAGGCACAAAAGAGTGATCTGGAACTGAATGGTGAAACAGAACTACAACTAGTTCGCACATCTGACGTACCTGAAGATGTGGGTACAGTAATATCAAATGCCTTGAATGAACTCCATGATAAGGAAGATCTTCAAATGGTGTCTGCCCTCCACAGTCAACTTTTGAAGGGTGCAGTGACACCAGATTCAGTCAAGAACAACGATTGTCTCAACAGGATTGCCAGTAAACTTAACAGCAAGAAATTGTCACTCATTGGCAGAACGTGTGAACTCTGGCTCCAATACATGGCTATGGTTGACATACTGAAACGTTTTCTGAAGCTGAAAGAACTGGAATTGGCTCCTTCATCTGTCTGTCGTACGAGAAATGCTCCCATACCTTGCTGCAGCTGGACACAACTCTTATACCAAGTCTGCCTATTTGTACCTTCAGATGATGAACAAGCTTGACAAAGTCAATCCCGTTGTCTACAAAAGCTTTGTCGAAGGACATCATGTTGTGAGACGAAGCAGCAGATACTGGGCTGGCATTTCGTCTGACTTGACTATTGAGTAAACCCTGATGCGAGGTTTGAAGACAACTGGTGGGCTCACCTGAGGAAGGGGGATGACTGAGTCCCAACGTGCTAAATGGGTACTTTCCATGCCAGTATGTGCTGATGTGAACACTGCCATGCAAGAAGTCACTGATACCAGTCGACTTACAAGTGATCAGCACATAGAAATGGGGTCTTCTCGAATGGCAAAAGACACAAATGACATGATGATCATCACATCATATCTTTGTGAAAGGAACCCATTTGCTAATGACCCCAGCCTCAGAAACATCGACAATGGTGTGGTTGGCAGACTCATCTGTGAATGTAGACCAAGCAAAAGCAGTTGGTCTTGGAATTCTGAATGACATGGAAGGCCAAGCAGGAGCAGATTTGATCTTGAAGAAAAAGAACCAGGTCAAAACACTTGGGGCGAAGAAGGCAGTCAAAGTGGAAGGCAATCCAATATCAATAGATCCTCAACTTCTTTTCCAGCGCTTTATAACTGCAGCCAACACCACATCTGTTGATGAAAGAGAACTGTTTAAGTATGAGTTGTGTGGTGTCCCTTCCTCATTGTTTGATTCACCAGACTTCATGCGCCAGCCAAACAAGGTAGCACTGGCTGATGAGCTGTGGAAGACTGTTTTGGCCAAAGATGATGTTCCCAGTCTTATCCCACCTGACGTGCAATTTGTGGTTGATGGAGGATCTTTGCTTCAGTGACTTCAAGCACCATGGAAACGTGGTAGCACTTTTCAGAGCATTATTGACGCCTATGTGAGTTTTGTAAACCATCACTACCCCAAAGCTGTCATTGTCTTTGATGGGTACATGTCTGGCCCATCTACAAAAGACATGACTCACCTTCGGCGGACCAAGGAACGGAAAACAAGTTCTGTGCATTTCAAGCCAGACATGACATTCAGTTCTACGAAAGACCAGTTTCTGTCGAACTCAGAAACAAAGCAACGTTTCATTTGTGCACTCGGAGCTTCTTTGGAAAGCATATGCACTGTCATTCACGCTAGTGCTGATGCTGATTTGCAAATTGTCACTGTTGCAATAGGATGCGCCCAAAAGACCATCACAGCAGTAATCGGGGAGGACACAGACCTGTGATTTTGTTGGCTCACCACACTCAAATTGATTCCTATGACATCTTCTTCTATCAGACAAACAAAGGAAAGCTACAAAAGTTTGGAGCATAAAACATCTTATAACAGCTCTTGGACAGTTGCGTCATGCTCTTCTTTTCTTCACGCATTCACAGGTTGTGACACCACTTCTCGGCCGTTTGGTGTTGGAAAAGCTGTAGCTTGGAAAAAAATGAAATCCAGTCCAGAGATGCAAGCTCTTGCTGACATGTTTTCTTCGCGATGATAGCATAAGACAGCATTCAATCGGCAGGTGAAAAGATGTTTGTCTCACTGTATAATGGCAATGCAGGAGAGGGCCTGGATGAACTTCGCTACAGACTGTTCTGTTCAAAAGTAGCAGTTGGAACAACTTTTGTGCAGGTCCACACTCTTCCTCCAACCTCAGCTGCAGCTCGATTCCACAGCTTGAGAGTTTACTTCCAAGTGCAGAGTGGCTGGGAGGCAAACTGTCAGTAGAACCGACACAATGTGGTTGGAGACTTGAACACGGGAAGTTGGCGCCAGTCACAACGGATCTACCAGCAGCACCAGCAGACTTGCTACAAGTAATCAGGTGCATGTGCAGAAATAATTGTGACACAAGGCGATGCAGCTGCAGAAAACATGGACTTGAGTGCACACCTAGCTGCGGAGAATGTTCCGGCATTAGCTGTTCCAACTCGCCAGTACGTGCCATAGACTATGACTAAAGTAAGTTCCTTTGTTTCTTGATTTCGTCAAGCCTTCTAGTTAATACCCTGGCTGTCTCTGTGTGCTGGGTGTGCATGCATCCCATCCTCGTCTTTTCTGCACCCTCCAAAACTTTATGATGGATGTTCCTATAAAAAAAAAAGCCTCAACCAAAGTTATGTACCGAACTAGCCTGCCCCCCCCCCCCCCCTTCTCCCTTTGACCCTCACTGATCCGCCCTGACAATGTTAAATGGTATTATTTGTAATCATTAACATTACAACTGTATTTTTTTTCGTTATCTGGAACCTTCTTCCTGAGATCTTTCGAATGAGATGCAACATGACAAGGTTTTCAGCAAAATATGTCGGGTCACATGGTTAATATGTATGACGTAATCAAACCATCATAAATCAAATATGCAGAGGTGCACACAATTATAATGTTTACAATATGCAGACATGATCTTAGTAAACATGATGCAAAAGAGAAACTTTTTGTAACAATTAGTTTTGGGTCATAGTTAATTTTGTCACAGGATGACTACACTATTTCTTCAAAATCTCAGCCACAAAATCTGCATACAGTAATAATCCTTGTCTTCTCCTCTCAGAAAGCTGTAATAAAAAACAGTGTACACATCAAAGAGACGCAGCGTGTCCACAGAGACATCCAACACTGACAACCACCTGCGGGGCACATATCTCTCGGGGGTTGTGGGTTTGATCCCCAGAATGCGACAAATATCAAAGAAAACATCTTTCAGGTCTTGGCTCCACTTGAAGTCAGTGTGCAGATCTCTCATGAATGCTTCGATGTGACGTCAAAGGGCTGACAAAACTCCTTGGCTGCAATGTGGGCATTGATGTCCAGTAAGGTAGGCACCTTGTCTCTGATGAGCTTTTCAAGACCATTTTTGGCTTCCCGCATAACAGCACATGAGTCCGTAAGTACTGAAACCACACTGTTCCAGCTCAGCTCAAGTCTTGTGAACAGTCCATCAAGCTCAGCTCAAGTGTTGTGAACAGTTCATCAAGCTCAGCTCAAGTGTTGTGAACAGTTCATCAAGCTCAGCTCAAGTGTTGTGAACAGTTCATCAAGCTCAGCTCAAGTGTTGTGAACAGTTCATCAAGCTCAGCTCAAGTGTTGTGAACAGTTCATCAAGCTCAGCTCAAGTGTTGTGAACAGTTCATCAAGCTCAGCTCAAGTGTTGTGAACAGTTCATCAAGCTCAGCTCAAGTGTTGTGAACAGTTCATCAAGCTCAGCTCAAATGTTGTGAACAGTTCATCAAGCTCAGCTCAAGTGTTGTGAACAGTTCATCAAGCTCAGCTCAAGTGTTGTGAACAGTTCATCCAGCTCAGCTCAAGTGTTGTGAACAGTTCATCCAGCTCAGCTCAAGTGTTGTGAACAGTTCATCAAGCTCAGTGAAAAGTGCCAGAGCAGTGGCGGTGGTCACAGTGATAGCACCAAGGTGATTTACAAGAACTGTGTTCACTGAAGGTGAAAAATGAGAGACAAGTACAGCCAGAACTTTCTGGTTGGTCTTGCTGGTTGCCTCATCTATGTTGAGGCTGAATGAAGATGACCTCATTCATCAAGGAGGGTCTCCTGCAGGTAGGGGCAAGACCCTCACGGAGTTTGTATGAAGCAGTTGTCCTGTCCATTGGCAGCTCCTGAAGTGCAGCTTTGTCAACACTTGCTGCCTGAAAACAGAGAGCAGGCGCAAAATGAACAGGGCAAATGGCAGACATGAGGTGGTGACTGCATACATGAGGTGGTGACTGCAAACATGAGGTGGTGACTGCATACATGAGGTGGTGACTGCAGACATGAGGTGGTGACTGCATACATGAGGTGGTGACTGCATACATGAGGTGGTGACTGCATACATGAGGTGGTGACTGCATACATGCTTACCTTACACAATGGTCTGTATCAAACAGTTTAATGCAAATGCAGCCATGCATACATGTATACAAGCAGCATAACAGATGCACTCTCACACACATTTCACTTGTAAAATGGAAAACTTGCCATTAAAACACTGTTTCCTTAATTCACTGTTTACAAGAGGAACGGTATGCAGGACAGCCATTAAACGGTTTCCTTGACTTATCTCTTCCTTGGTTTTGTTTCTATATTTTTGTTTTATATCTTTCCCAAATACTCTTTTCTTTGTCTTCTTTATCTTCAGCCCCCTCTCCAGATCTCCCACCCCAACCCTGCTTGGCAGTACATGAGATAAGATAATGTTGCTTATAGCCCAGCCGACCGCAAAGGGCCATATCAGGGCTGTTGGCAGCACATGGCTTAGAAACTTATGAGTATCACATTTTACACTCCCATGCTGGCCTTTCACACTTAAATGGATGCCTGCCTGTTACATTCTGCCAAGTGTATGAGTGCGTGTGTGTGTGTGTGGTGTGTGTGTGTGTGTGTGTGTGTGTGTGTGTGTGTGTGTGTGTGTGTGTGTGTGTGTGTCTGTGTGTGCCACTGTGTGTGTGTGTGTGTGTGTGTGTGTGTGTGTGTGTGTGTGTGTGTGTGTGTGTGTGCCACTGTGTGAGTGTGTGTGTGTGTGTGTGTGCCACTGTGTGTGTGCGTGTGTGTGTGTGTGTGTGTGTGTGTGTGTGTGTGTGTGTGTGTGTGTGTGTGTGTGTGTGTGTGTGCTACTCTGTGTGTGTGTGTGTGTGATTACAAACACAGAGAGAGACTATTCTTTAGGTTTAAGGTGGGCTGGGTGTGTCTATGTATCTTAGAGAGAGAGAGAGAGAGAGAGAGAGAGAGAGAGAGAGAGAGAGAGAGGAGAGAGAGAGAGAGAGAGAGAGAGAGAGAGAGAGATCAGCTTCTCTGCATTTGTGACAGACTGACAGAGACATGTATATAAAGAGCCAGATAGAGATCAAAAGCATTCCTTCCAATGTGCACTGCCTTCCTTAACCCATCACCCCCATCTCCCCTCACACACACACACAAGCACTTCATAAGCACATACAGGTCTAAGAATATGCAAAGACAATTTACATAAACACAACAGAAAGTGAGAAAGAGATATAAAACAAACAGAAATAATTAAAAAAAAATTAAAAGAAAAAAAAAGAAGCAATCTCTAATAATAAGTTGAATGACATACCTTGGTGTACTCAATAAGATCAGGAACAGTACTGAGCGATAAACCCTTCTCTGCAGCAAAGGCAACTGTCATAGCTTGCAGGTTGCTGACTCTGTCTTTCACAGAGGTTGATGTTAAGGGTTTGTCTTTGGGCTGTGCACAGGTAAGCTTGAGTGCTGGATCAATTCCATATGCAGCGTCACATGGTTCAGCTCCTAACACACACACACAAAAAATAGATATTCAAATGTTGTCTTTTCTTTAAAACCAACTTACCAGTACTATTCGTAATAAAATAAAACACTAATGCTGGTTGATTAGAACTCTGTTTTCTGTTACAATGAGTAGTCTCCCAATATCATAAATATTCAAGTTATACTTTCACTTTTATTTAAATTCATTACCCATTACCTTACATTAATCAGCCCCAACCTTCTTTAAATCTTATTCATAATCATAATCCTATTACCCCCATGCCCAACCCCCATTTTAAACAGCATGAAACAATACTAACAACATGGCCTCACTTAACTTTATTGTTCCCATAGCCCATACCTGGCTGCCCCAGTGCCACTATTGTATTAACCCAAACAGCATACTCCTGCTGTGTGAAACATCCCCCTCTCTAGTCTGGTGTTTGGTGTTGGTTTTTTTTAAATTTACAATTAACATGTCTGCATTTCTATTTATAGTCATGAAAAAATCTTTTTTTTTTACTGCTCTTGATTAAAACAATCATTTCTGTAACCAATTTAACATATACATCCTTAACCCCTCTGACCCACCTAATGTTAACCATTCCCTTCAATTTCAACTGCTGAAGGCCTGACACAGCAATAGTGATTTTTTCTTCAGCCAGTTAACAGTTGATTTTACAAGATCTGTAAACATCACCAAAATATGAACATTCGTTGACAATAATTAACTTATAAATGTATATATCTAAAAAAAATAAATAATAATAAAAAAAATATAGCAAAGTTTTTTTTTCTTGTTGTTTTTTTTGCCAGTAAAAAAAAGTCACATGATGAGGCGCTGGGAAAAAAGGAAGAAATAAAAAGAAGAAACCGAAAACATTGTTCAGTGAACTGCAAGCACCAGAAAAAAATATATATTTATATAGGCCCTTTTTTTTTTTTTTTTTTTTTTTTTTTTGCTGCAGGTTGCAATTGAACACTTCATTTCACAATACTTTCCTGTAATTACCATCTGTCTATTGTCAAAATGACCTGGTAAGCGTTGGTTGTTTGGAAGAGCAGCAATCTTCTCCAAGTGTCGTTTGCCGGCCAGATGGTCCGTCAGCGCTACCAATCCACGACTTCCATACTGGACATGCTTGTTGCAAGTGACGCATCGTGCCTCGCCTGGCAAGCCCACTTTACGGAATCGTGTGCCGACACGTTCTTTCCTTAACTCTCCTTTCCATTGTACTTCGTGCACCACTGCCACCCACTCTCACCTCCAGGCGTTCGCACACGAAGAGTCGTCGAATGTATTGCCTCGTTCAATGAGACGCGTCGCCATTGTTCTCTCTTCTCGAGCGGAAGCGGGGAAAACAGAGTAAGCAGAACACACGATGTTCCGGTCGCCTCCGGGCATGCGCCAGACGGTGCACAGGATTTTCTCCCCCCTCCCCGCGTGAAAAAAATTGCTCGGCAGATTTTTTTTTCCGCGGACAGATTTTTTTTTTCAGTGGACAGAATTTTTTTTTCAGCTGAAATCCGCGAATCCGCGGCCAATTCCCATGCCTGATGATTCTTAAGGAGCTGCAGACTACAGGGACATGACTGTCCCCGTCTGTTCACCTGTCCTCCACAGATGATGCTGTATCTTAAGAGCTACAGACTACAGGGACATGACTGTCCCTGTCTGTTCACCTGTCCTCCACAGATGATGCTGTATCTTAAGAGCTATGGACTACCAGGTAATGACCTTCCCCCACACTAGTACACAGAGGAATACTTAGTAGCAGAGAAGGGCAGTAACCTCTGACCGCCTACTGGTCTCCGAGGAAAGGCGAGAGGAAAGGGGTGAGACGGCCGCTGTTTGATTAAACAGCGCACTGCAGCCTACAGCTGCCAGCTTCCTCGTTCTAACCTCCACAAGATTTTCCCTCCTACGCGTAATGTGTACTAGCTGTCTGGCTGATAGTGTGTTGGAAATAGGGTGTTTGTGTTTCTTCATTAATTCTTTGTGCCAGAATGCAGCGAACTGTGGTCAATTGTGTCACTGGATTGTGGGGTCTTCATGACAGAACGATACCAAACATGAATGGATTTCTTTCATACGCATTGCTGGCAAGACCACAAAAGATTTGCTGATAAAAAAATGATTGAAACAGACTAACGAACACACACGAATGGAGAGCATGCGTCCCCCTTTCATGATGTTAAAGCTCAGAATATTGGACATGCATATTTCTTTCCTTTCAACGAAGAAAATGATTTCGCTGTACGCCTACCTGACAGTTTGGTAGAGAGCCCAACAGCAGTCACTGTCGGCACAGGTCAGCTTCACTGGGAACACAGGGGCAGTTTCCCACTTTGGCTAGGCTGTTTTGCTTGTCTATCTGCGTGCTCTACGTGCTTGTGATGCATGCCGTATGATTCTATCACAGCCACACCATGCTTTTAGTAAAGCAAGATTTCAGCATGCTGCACATGCAGATGTCGGTTATAAACAGTGAAATGCTTCCTACTGACCTTGTACTTTCCCCGTTCAATCATTTGAAATGATGTCACATATACACACACTAATGCAAACTGTTGTCGCATTTTCATTTCATGGTGAGCTACTCACGACAGGGTACACAAATTTTAAAACATTCGTATGAACGAGGGGAGGGGGGGGGGGGGAGAGGAGCACCAACCCACCACTAACAGATACCCATACCCCAACAACAGCAGTATATAAACAGATGGATAACACACACACACACACACACACACACACACACCACACACACACATAAAACCACACACACAACAACACACACACACAACACACACACACACCCCACCACACCCCACACACACACACACACACATAAACACACACCCACACACACACACACACACCACACAACACACACACACACACATAAAACACCACACACACACACACACACACACACCACACACACACACACACACACACACACCACTAACAGATACCCATACACCAACAACAGCAGTATATAAACAGATGGATAACACACACACACACACAAACACACACACACTGAAATTGATTTCCACCCCTCACCTACTTTAATTGAAATTACACACTGACACACACAGACACATGCGAGTGCACACACATGCAAAAGCACATCCACAAACATGACAACAAAAGCAAGCATCTCTTCTCTTCTCTCTCTCTCTCTCTCTCTCTCTCTCTCTCTTCTCTCTCTTCTCTCTTTTCACTGTTTATCTCAAGGGTAATTGGCTTAATCAATGAACTGGTGTTAATGAGATGGGTAGGGGATTTAACTGGGAATGCTTGTCACTTCTTACGCATTCGGGATTTTATTGGATTTGAATTTTCCAATTGAGGGAAGTATGTCTGATTTTTCAGGGAGACATAGGCATGGGGTTTTTTCTACCCAATTTGCAGGGTTGGTCACACACACACACACCACACACCACACACACACAACACACCACACACACACACACACACACACAACACACACACACACAGAGTCACACACACACACACACACACACCACCACACACACACACACACACACCCACACACACACACACCAGGCTATACAGAGCCGCCTGGCACTGGCACTTCACTGACACTTACTGTCCGGCCAACTGAGGAGAAGGCACAAACGCCACCACAACAACAAAACTGGGGATGCACACAAACGCGGAAGGTCCCAAAGTTATGTGAAACGACCAAAGAAAAAGCACAGCACACAAATCACACACAGAGTACATGATATCCGCTATGGGCAGTGTAAGCGTAATAAAGCGTGAAACAAAAGAGAAAACATCAGCGAAAGAACCCACGCAGTACTCCGTGTCTGCACATGCCAGAGCGCTGTTCCCATGCTCTGCTTGTCACCCCCACAGCGGTGAAGGTCACAGCGTGGGGTCGTCAGCAGCGCAGGTAAGCCAGAAACTAAAGAGGGCGATGTTCATCTGGGCGGGACGGCTGTGCCCCACAATTCCCCAGTCCTCCACAGATATCATATTGTGTCATAGGGCTACCACCACTAGGACAACGATTGTCCCTCACCATTCAACACCTTGGCTGCCCCCCAAAGGTGTCATGTTGTGTCTTTAGGAGCTACACACCACTAGGACACGACTGTTCCTCACCATTCAACACCTTGGCTGTCCTCCCAGGTGTCATGTTGTGTCATAGGAGCTACACACCACTAGGACACGACTGTCCTCACCATTCAACACCTTGGAGTCCTCCACAGGTGTATGTTGTGTCATGGAGCTACACACCACTAGGACCGACTGTCCCTCCCCATTCAACACCTTGGCTGTCCTCCACAGGTGCGGTGATGTTCTGTTGCTGGCCGACAGAGGGGCAGACAACCCAGAGTGGGAGCCCAGCGACGGCTTCAGTCTGGTGGGTCCGCTGACTGACCAGGCCGTGGCCAAAGTGCCTGTGTCCGGCGGGATGGACAGTGGGGCTACAAGAGCCATGGGATGCCCTATCATGACAACCAGTATTTCACTCCGTGTCGCTTTCCCCGCTTCAGTGACAGTGGTAATCACAAACTCCCTGGTTTTGCTGTGTTATAGAGATGGGTGTGTTTGTGTGTGTGTCTGTGTGAAAGAGAAACTGTCGTCACGGTTTTCTCTTGTGTGTGTGTTGTGTGTGTGTGTGTGTGTGTGTGTGTGTGTGTGTGTGTGGTGTGTGTTTTGAATTAAATCCCCATTTCAAAAGGGCCCAAAAATTGGAACTCACGCATTACGTATTCCAAACCCCTGACTTGCAGCTGAGACAAACTGTCCACAATGAAAGTTATTTTCTTTGAAAAAAAAAATTCTTCATATGTATATTTTGTCTTGTATGATTCTGTTGCTTTATCTTTTGTTGTACTACGTAGATTTTAAAGTTTTTCCAGTCTTTTGTTAAAAACACCTATTGAACTGCTGTCACCAGCAGGCCACATGAGCTGCCCGACACTGAGTGCTGACTTTGTCACTTGGACAGCATGCCGGGCATGCAGATGATGAAATCCCAGCAACAGTGCTTCTGTATTACAGAAAATTTCAACGAAAGTTCAATTCAGTTTCGTGTTGTAAAAATTCAACATTTTCTAAGGAAATGATACTGATCAAAAGCTTTGGGTTTCCTCCATCAGTAAGTTTGCCACATTTGGGTCCAGCCATTTGTAGGCCTCAGAACGAGCGCAAAAGAAGCGCGGTCATGTGATTCATCAGTCATGGGGGCCTGCTAACAATGGTTGAAATTTAACCCGTCATGCAGAATCCAAGATTTATCCAGTAAATCGACAACTGCTGATCAAATGCCAGTTCAAATCATCAGCTTCAACAGAATTGCTGATAAATATTGTTTCTGGTCCGATTTTTTATCGGGACATATTTAATTTAGTTATAGCTTAATATTCCGTAAAACAGACAATTGAACTGAAGTGTTAAAACTTGTGCTTTCCCTCTGTTATAGAGTCCAGTATTGCTGAAGTGTCAATTTTTTTAGTGCAAACTGAGCTTTTTCCAGAATGAATATGCTATCCCTGTCATTGTAAGTATATCAGAAGAAGGCTACTAATTATTTTTAGCAAAGTGTCTTAAAATACTTATATTGTAGAAATGCAAAATAATTCAAAACATGTTAGCACTTGATACGAACATTTGTCTGACGTTATGTTTGTGGAGTGACTTCCCTTATCTGACTCATCCTATGGATGACGTTTGTTTGTGGAGTGACTTCCTTATCTGACTCATCCTATGGTTGACGTTATGTTTTTTTGGGGTGCTTTCCTTATCTGACTCATCCCATTTGGGTGACGTTATGTTTGTGGGTGACTTCCCTTTCTGACTCATCCCATGGATGACGTTTTGTTTGTGGAGTAGGGTTTCCCTTATCTGACTCATCCTTGGGGTGATCATCCTATGGATGGGCGTTATGTTTGTGGGGGTGATTTCCCTTATCTGATCATTTCCTATGGATGACGTTATGTTTGTGGGGGGTGACTTCCTTATCTGACTCATCCTATGGATGACGTTATGTTTGTGGAGTGATTTCCCTTTTCTGACTCATCCTATGGATGACGTTATGTTTGTGGAGTGGGCTTCCCTTATCTGACTCATTCCCATGGATGACGTTATGTTTTTGGAGTGACTTCCCTTATCTGGGCTCATCCTATGGATGGGCGTTTTGTTTGTGGAGTGACTTCCCTTAAACTGGAATCATCTAGGATGACGTTATGTTTGTGGAGTGACTTCCCTTATCTGACTCATCCCATGGATGACGTTATGTTTGTGGAGTGACTTCCCTTATCTGACTCATCCTATGGAGACGTTATGTTTGTGGGAGGCTTCCCTTATCTGACTCATCCTATGGATGACGTTTTTGTTTGTGGAGTGATTCCCTTATTGATCATCCTATGGATGACGTTATGTTTGTGGAGTGATTTCCCTTATCTGAACTTATCCTATGGATGCGTTATGTTTGTGGGAGTGACTTCCTTATCTGACTCATCCTATGGATGACGTTATGTTTGTGGGGGTGCCTTCCCTTATCTGACTCTCCTATGGTTGACGTTATGTTTGTGGAGTGATTTCCCTTTCTGACTATCCTATGGATGACGTTATGTTTGTGGAGTGATTTCCCTTATCTGACTCATCCCACCCTTTCATGTTTTTCTTTTGTTTGTTCGTCTATGTCCTTTGTCATTTATTTACTTCACATTCTCCTGAATACATGTGTGCATCAGTCTTTGTCTATGTCCTTTGTCATTTATTTACTTTCACTTCTCCCGAATACATGTAGTGCATCAGTCTTTGTCTATGTCCTTTTGTCATTTATTTATTTTCACTTCTCCTGAATAAAATGTAGTGCATCAGTCTTTGAGTGATGTTGTACATACCCCTCACTGGGTGCATGAATACATGTAGTGCATCAGTCTTTGAGTGATGTTGTACATACCTCTCACTGGGTGCATGAATACATGTAGTGATCAGTATTTGAGTTTATGTTGTACTAACTCTCATTGGGTGCATGAATACATGTAGTGAAACAGTCTTTGAGTGATGTTGTTTCATACCTCTCACTGGGTGCATGAAAACATGTAGTGCATCAGTATTTGAGTGATGTTGTACATACCTCTCACTGGGTGCATGAATACATGTAGTGCATCAGTCTTTGAGTGATGTTGTTTAATACCTCTCTTTTGGGGGCATGTTTCATGTAGTGCATCAGTGTTTGAGTGATGTTGTACATACCTCCCCATGGGTGCATGAATACATGTAGTGCATCAGTCTTTGGTGATGTTGTACATACCTCTCACTGGGTGCATGAATACATGTAGGCCCTCAGTCTTTGAGTTAGGTTGTACATACCCCTCATGGGTGCATGAATTTCATGTGTGCATCAGTCTTTGAGTGATGTTGTTTCATCCTCTCATGGGTGCATGAATACATGTAGTGCATCAGTCTTTGAGTGATGTTGTACATACCTCTGATTGGGTGCAGAATCATGTAGTGCAAACAGTCTTTGAGTTATGTTGTGCATTACCTCTCACTGGGTGCATGAATACAGTAGTGCATCAGTCTTTGGTGATGTTGTACATACCTCTCATTGGGTGCATGAAAACATGTAGTGCATCAGTCTTTGAGTTATGTTGTGCTTACCTCTCACTGGGTGCATGAATACATGTAGTGCATCAGTCTTTGAGTGATGTTGTACATTTCCTTCATTGGGTGCATGAATATTTTAGTGCATCAGTATTTGGTTATTTTGTACATACCTCTCATGTGTGCATGAATACATGCAGTGCATCAGTATTTGAGTTATGTTGTAATACTCTCATTGGGTGCATGCACACACACACCTTTCCACCTGCCTCAGTTATTGCAGTTATTTTTTTGATCAAATTGAAATAATTTAGTGTAAATTTATGCAGGAATAATGCTTATTTTCAAATAGATTTATGAATTGCTGGGGACGTAAGGTGTATGTGTGGATTGGAGGGGGGGGAGGGAGGGAGGGGATCAGTGGATTCAGACTGAGTAGTAACAATGCCACTTTGCCCGCCAGCAAACTTTTATTTGAAAATATTTCCTTTCTTATAGCACCTTTTGTATGGTAACTTTTTTTTTCATTTATGTGCGTAGCAACTAGAGCACCTTTTGTATGGTGACTTTTTATTTTCATCACGTGCGTAGCAACTTTGAGCACTTTTTGTATTGTAACTTTTTATTTTCATCATGTGTGTAGCAACTAGAGCACTTTTGTATGGTAACTTTTTATTTTCATCATGTGTGTAGCAACTTTGAGCACCTTTTGTATGGTGGATTTTTAAATTTTATCATGTGTGTAGCAACAGTGACTTTTTAATTTCATCATGTGCGTAGCAACAGTGACTTTTTAATTTCATCATGTGCGTAGCAACAGTGGACTTTTTAATTTCATCAGGTGCGTAGCAACAGTGACTTTTTATTTTCATCATGTGCGTAGCAACAGTGACTTTTTATTTTATCATGTGTGTAGCAAATAGAGCACCTTTTGTATGGTGACTTTTTATTTTTTATCATGTGGTAGCAAAATAGAGCACCTTTTGTATGGTGATTTTTATTTTCATTTATGTGCGTAGCAAAATTCACACACCAGGGAACTGTTTTCACTTCTTTTCTTCCTCTTTCATGAAAAAATCCCAGCCCTTAACCCCCCCCCCCCCCCGCCCCATGTGTGTGTGTGTGTGAGTTATGGCCCTTGTAGTTGGCAGGGCTGCGAACAACATAAATGTTTGAGTTTTGTTTGAATATTCATAATTGTATAGTTGCACATTGACTTTGTTTCTCATGGGTCATGTCAGGACTTTGAACTGCATGTGTCCCGAATGCTGTGTGGGGGAAAGTGACATGAGAGGAAAGACTGACAGTGAAGAGACCTTTGTAATACTGTCATGCTGTACATCATGCTGATGCTAATACTGTGATCATTAGGCTGACTTTGGACAACACTTCTTGAAGTGAAGCTGTACAACTGCAAGTCGGGGATTGAAGTCAAAATGGTTACTGTGATTTATATTTTTTCTCTGTGCAAGGATGAGAAAATCTGTGTCAATATCATAAACAGAGGTTTCCATTATGCCCTGAGGTTCCTGACAGAGGTGTACTTTGCACCTGTGTTGGTGTTAGTGTTGACAAGGTGCAAGAGACTGAGAGCACCTGTGTTGGTGTTTGTGTTGACAAGGTGCAGAGACTGAGCACCTGTGTTGGTGTTAGTGTTGACAAGGTGCAAGAGCTGAGACACCTGTGTTGGTGTTAGTGTTGACAAGGTGCAAGAGATGAGGACACCTGTGTTGGTGTTAGTGTTGACAAGGTGCAAGGACTGAGACACCTGTGTTGGTGGTTAGTGTTGACAAGGTTGCAAGAGACTGAGACACTGTGTTGGTGTTGTGTTGACAAGGTGCAAGAGACTCAGGGCACCCGTGTTGGTGTTAGGGGTTTACAAGGTGCAAGAGACTAGACACCTGTGGTCACGATCAAGCAGTTTGAGCAGCACTGTCAGGGGAAACATCCCCCAGTGGATGAAACTTCGTGTGTGGTGTTAACTGACCAGTTCAAACAGCTATGTCCACACAGCCATGAGTGAGGAAACGTCAGTGTGTAATGTTAACTGACCCGTTCAAACAGCTATGTCCCCACAAGCCATGAAATGAAGGAAACGTCAGTGTGTGGTGTTAACTGGGCCAGTTCAAAAGCTATGTCCCACACAGCATGAAGTGAAGGAAACGTTTAGTGTGTGGGTCAGTCTTCCAGCTGCAGTCCACAGCACAATCAACAGCCGGGGACAGGAGCTGATGGGATGGAAATGTCCCCAGTGCACGCCACCTGTGGGATTCGACCTTAAACCCCCCCCCCCCCCCCCCCCCCCCCAGCCACATCCCAGTGATATTGCCGCTCCTCTGTAGTGGCTGCCATCAGTTAAAGAATTCAGTGCTGTTAGAATATACCTTTATTTTTGAGAATTAATTTTAAGTTTGTTTAAGTGATCTGTTCTCGTGAATAGCATTGGTTTGTAAGATTTTAGCATGACCTTTGTGAAGGTGCGGGACCAAAGTCATCAATGCCAAACGTGGTGGTGTCATGGCTGGTGTTCATTGGGGGCCGTGCTCTTCGGGACTTTTTGTCCTGTAGCCATCCTTGGATCCTCTGCTTTTGTGCTGGAAGAAATGGTAAGCTGTGTGAATATCTGTGTGTGGTAAGCTGTGTGATTATGTGTGTGGTAAGCCGTGTGATATCTGTGTGTGGTAAGCTGTGTGAATATCTGAGTGTGGTAGCTGTGTGAATATCTGTTGGTAAGCTGTGTGAATATCTGCGTATGGTAAGCTGTGCGAATATCTGTGTGTGGTAAGCTGTGTGAATATCTGTGTGTGGTAAGCTGTGTGAATATCTGTGTGTGGTAAACTGTGTGAATATCTGTGTGTGTGGTAAGCTGTATGAATATCTGTTTGTGGTAAGCTGTATGAATATCTGTGTGTGGTAAGCTGTATGGAATATATGTGTATGTAAGCTGTATTAATATCTGGGTATGGTAAACTGTGTGGGAAAATCTGTGTGTGGGAAGCTGTGTGAATATCGGTGTGGTAAGTGTGTGAATATCTGTGTGTGGTAAACTGTATGAATATCTGGTGTTGTAAGCTGTATTAATATCTGTGTGTGGTAAGTGTATTAATAATTTTTGTATGGTAAGCTGTATTATATCTGTGTATGGTAAACTGTGAATATGTGTGCATGTTAAACTGTGAATATGTGTGTATGGTAAACTGTGAATATGTGTGTATGGTAAACTGTGACTATCTGTGTATGGTAAACTGTGAAAAATGTGTGTATGGTAAACTGTGAACATGTGTGAATGGTAAAACTGTGAATATGTGTGTATGGTAAGCTGTGTGAAAATGTGTGTATGGTAAACGTGAATATGTGTGTATGGTAAACTGTGTGAATATGTGTGTATGGTAAACTGTGTGAACATGTGTGTTGGTAAACTTGAATATGGTGTATGGTAAACTGTGTGAATATGTGTGTATGGTAAACTGTGTGAACATGTGTGTATGGTAAACTGTGTGAATATGTGTGTATGGTAAACTGTGTGAACATGTGTGTATGGTAAACTGTGAAAATGTGTGTTGGTAAACTGTGAATATGTGTGTGTGGTAAACTGTGAATATGTGTGTATGGGAAAACTGTGAAAATGTGTGTGTGGTAAACTGTGAATATGTGTGTATGGTAAACTGTGAATATGTGTGTATGGTAAACTGTGAACATGTGTGTAGGTAAACTGTGAATATGTGTGTATGGTAAACTGTTGTGAACATGTGTGCATGGTAAAAATGTGAAAAATGTGTGTATGGTAAACTGTGAATATGTGGGGTATGGTAAACTGTGTGACATGTGTGTATGGTAAACTGTGAATATGTGTGTATGGTAAACAGTGAATATGTGTGTATGGTAAACTGTGAACAGTGTGGTATGGTAAACTGTTTAATATGTGTGTATGGTAAACTGTGTGGAACATGTGTGTGTGGTAAACTGTGTGAATATGTGTGTATGGTAAACTGTGAATATGTGGCAAATGAAACAAACTGCGGCGTTACTGAAACACGACAAAAACGCAGAAGAGCCACAAAACAAAGTGTGAAGTAAACGCGATTTAATGCACGACACCAAACAGGAAAGAAATTTTCGGCAAAATGCCTTCCTCAGCGACAAAAAATACAGACATAAACATGCACAAAAACTCCCTTGTGAAGCCCAAAATGGTGAATGAAGTAGACAGAGGGACAGTGGAAGAGAGGGTGAGTGGAGTTCGAAGAATGGGCACGAGGAAAGAGGGTAGAGTTAAAGTGAGGAGGAGGAAAAGGAGAGAGGGAGAGAGGAGAGAGAGAGAGAGAGGGGGGGGGGGAGAAAGAGAGGGGAGAGACAGAGAGAGAAAGGAAGTAGAGGAAGAGTGGAGAATAAGAGAGAGAAGAGGAGGGGAAGGAGAGTGAGTGGAGGGGGAGGGGGTGTGATGGAAAGTAGTGGGTGTTTTGCATATGAATGAAATGAACAAGAGAAGCACAATAAATAAGATACAATATACTCGAAAAATCATTTTAAATGACAAGGGGAGGGGGGGGGGAGAGAAGGGGGTCAGCCGCCTAAAGCATCCGACCCAAGTCTGACCCAAGGGTAGGTTGCCCTACCCAAGCACCAAGGGGTGAGAGGGAAAAACGGGAAAACCCCCGAGAAAAAACCCACTAGCCAGACGCAGCTAGAGCTGCAAGGCTCGCCCCCCACACACACGAAAAAAAAAAAAAAAAAAAAAAAAAGCACTTGCCCGCGGGCAAAGCCTCACACACCACACACACACACACCACACACACACACACACACCACACACACACACACACACACCACACACACACAAAAGTGCGCGCGTGCGCACGAACAAACACGCACGCACCATACACACGCCAATAAGCGCACACACTGGGGGGGGGTAACAATGGGGAATAAATGGGTAAATGTACAAACAAGGCATACATTAAGACATCTGGGTGTAGCATAGGGAAGTAGGTGGTGCTATGGTGGCGCAACAGAAAAAAAGGGCAAAAATAAGAGCATTAACGCAAAAGATAGATATGCGGTCATGATGAGAGGCGCTAACAACACTCCCAATGACCAAAAAAAAAAAAAAAAAAAAAAAAATCTATACATATATACATACACACACATATATATATAAACATATATATATATATATATATACATATATATATATTATATTATATAATATATATATATATATATATATATATATATACATACAGATAGACAAAAAAAAAAAGATTTAAAAAAAAGGGGAAGAAAAAGGAGGGGAGGGAGGGGAAAGGGGAGGGCAAAGGGGAGGGCCGGGGGGAAAGAAGGAGAGACATAAAGAGAGACAAAAAGGGGGGCCTAAAGGAAGGTGGAAGTATGAGGGGGGCGAGGGGGAGGTGGGTGGGTGGGGGGTGAGAGAGGAGAATAGTAGAGGTCGAAAGTAGAGAGAAAGGAAGTAAGAAGGAAAGTAAAGAGAAGGAACGAAAGGGGAAGGAGCCCTTCAGAGGACGATAGAAAAGGAACAAGGACGGAGGAGGTGAGGGAGAAGAAGGGAAAGGGGGAGAGGGGGGTAGAAAAAAAAAGGGGGGGGGGGAGAAAGGGGAAAAAAAAAAAAAAAAAAAAAAAAAGGAGGGGGAGGGGAGAGGAGGGGCAAAGGAGGGTAGGAAAGAGAGGGATAGATACAAAAGTAAGTGAGAAGAAAAATAAATGAATAAATAAAAGAAAATAAAAAAAAAACAAAAGACAGGAGACTGGGGAGCTAACCCTACTCAGAAACTCCTGTCAAAAGATATAGGCTCTCAAACGATCATTCCAGTAGGCGCCAGGCTCTACGGTCACGAAGAGGCCACTGATGCAGACCAACCAGCGTGCGTGTTTGTTCGTGCGCACGCGCGCACTTTGTGTGGTGTGTGTGTTTTGTGTGTGTGTGTGTGTGTGTGTGTGTGTGTGTGTGTGTGTGTGTGTGTGTGTGAGGCTTTGCCCGCGGGCAAGTGCTTTTTTTTTTTTTTTTTTTTTTTTTTTTTTGTGTGTGTGTGTGGGGGTGAGCCTTTTCAGCTCTTAGCTGCGTCTGGCTAGTGGGTTTTTTCTCGGGGTTCTCCCGTTTTCCCTCTCACCCCTTGGTGCTTGGGTAGGGCCACCTACCCTTGGGTCAGACTTGGGTCGGATGCTTTAGGCGGCTGACCCCCCTTCTCTCCCCCCCCCCCCTCCCCTGGTCATTTAAAATGATTTTTCGAGTATATTGTATCTTATTTATTGTGCTTTCTCTTGTTCATTTCATTCATATGCAACACCACCACTACATACCATCACACCCCCTCCCCCTCCACTCACTCTCCTTCCCCTCCTCTTCTCTCTCTTATTCTCCACTCTTCCTCTACTTCCATTCTCTCTCTGTCTCTCCCCTCTCTTTCTCCCCCCCCCCTCTCTCTCTCTCTCTCTCTCTCTCTCTCTCTCTCTCCCTCTCTCCTTTTCCTCCTCCTCACTTTACTCTACCCTCTTTCCTCGTGCCCTATTCTTCGAACTCTACTCACCCTCTCTTCCACTGTCCCCCTGTCTACTTCATTCACCACTTTGGCTTCACAAGGGAGTATTGTGCATGTTTATGTCTGTATTTTTTTGTCGCTGAGGAAGGCATTTTGCCGAAAATTTCTTGTCCTGTTTTGTGTCGTGCATTAAATCGTCGTTACTCAACTTTGTTTTGTGTGCTCTTCTGCGTTTTTGTCGTGTGAATATGTGTGTATGGTAAACTGTGAATATGTGTGTATGGTAAACTGTGAATATGTGTGTATGGTAAACTGTGTGAATATGTGTGTGGTAAACTGTGTGAACATGTGTGTATGGTAAAACTGAACATGTGTGTATGGTAAACTGTGAATATGTGTGTATGGTAAACTGTGAATATGTGTTGTGTGGTAAACTGTGTGAACATGTGTGTATGGTAAACTGTGAATATGTGTGTATGGTAAACTGTGAATATGTGTGAATGGTAAACTGTGAATATGTGTGTATGGTAAAACTGTGATTATGTGTGTGTGGTAAACTGTGAACATGTGTGTATTGTAAACTGTGAACATATGTGTAGTTAAACGTGAATATGTGTGTGTATGGTAAACTGTGAATATGTGTGTAAGGTAAACTGTGAATTGTGTGTGTGTGGTAAGCTGTGTGAATATGTGTGTGTGGTAAACTGTGTGAATATGTGTGTATGGTAAACTGTGAATATGTGTGTTGGCGTGGGAAACAACATTGTGTTGGTGTGGGTTCCCAGTCAGTGGTGTGTGAAATCCGATGGAAACAACATAGTGTTTGGTGTGGGTTCCCAGTCAGTGGTGTGTGAAATCTGATGGAAACAACATAGTGTTTGGTGTGAGTTCCCAGTCAGTGGTGTGTGAAATCTGATGGAAACAACATAGTGTTGGTGTGGGTTCCCAGTCAGTGGTGTGTGAAATCTGATGGAAACAACATTGTTGGTGTGGATTCCCAGTCAGTGGTCTTTGGAGGCAGTGAGGTGGTTGGTCTGATCAACTTGCCAAGAGTGCCCAAAGAAAGAATGGAGCACTTTGTCTACCCCACACACAGATCTGGGAACTGATCAAGCCTTGTCAAT
>JAFLJL010009282.1:38166-67592 GCA_018398815.1 Conus ventricosus
TTAGGGAAGGGAGTGGGAAGGTGAGGTGTGCGTGGGCGGGGGGGTTGGGGGGGGGGGGGGGGGGGGGGGGGGGGGGGGGGGGGGGGGGGGGTGGGGAGAGCTGAGTGTATTGTATTCCGTGATTCAGTTAAAACCAGCCATGTGTGTGCGTAATCTTAACAAAGATTGTTTTTTTCAGGCCCTGCAGAATGTATTTCGATTGTATGATATCTTCTTAAAGGAAATGTTAAAGGGTCTAATGCTTTGAACATTAACCATCTGGAATCTGGAATTTCTGTCTCTCGCTCTCTCTCTCTGTCTCTTCTCTCTGTTCTCTCTCTCTCTCCCTGTCTTTGTCCTTCCAGTCCGCTGCTTCCCCCAAAATGACAGGCAGTCTGTCTTTTTCCTCAGAATACAAATCACTGCTCAAAAAACTGAGGAGCAAGCACCCTGTACAGGTGATTTTCAGTCACTCCATTAAGGTTCTCCTAAAACCATCACTATTTGCACAGCGGGTCTGCTGGTTTAAAGTGCACAAAAAACGGAAGATTATATACATTTTCTTTTCCTGGGCCGCAGGGACATCCACAATTCTCAAGTGTATGGCTCAAAAGGAGTGGCACCCAGAAACATGAGACACACACATGTTGTCAAGACACGGGAACCACTTGTTTCACATCCAGAAGACACAACAGCCTGTTCCTATCAACGAAGGCACGGCCAACAACAACACTGATGCCATAGCTTACAAAGGACCAGAAGACACAAACACCTGTTCCTATCAACGAAGCATGGCCAACGACAACACTGATGCCATAGCTTACAAAGGACCAGAAGACCCCAACAGCCTGTTCCATCAACGAAGGCACGCCAACGACAACACTGATGCCACAGCTTACAAAGGACCGAAGACACAACAGCCTGTTCCTATCAATGAAGGCATGCCAACGACAACACTGATGCCATAGCTTACAAAGGACCAGAAAAACACAACACCTGTTCCTATCAATGAAGGCATGGCCAAACGACAACACTGATGCCATAGCTTACAAAGGACCAAAAAGACACAACAGCCTGTTCCTATCAACGAAGGCACGGCCAAACGACAAAACAATGCCATCGCTTACACAGGAACAGAAGACTGGAGGGAGAGGACATCTAATCGACTTTTGGGGAATTCTCCATCGTAACTCCACCCTGCTACAGCAGTCAGAAAGAGCTTTTGCCGAAGCTTGGAAGGCTTTTTCTTGAGGCACCATGTTGCCGAAAAAACAAAGTCAGAAACTGAGCAACCACAAAGACGCGTTCACACCCCAAAGGACAGACAGGGAGCTGAATAAACAGACCACAACATGAAGTGACAGAGCATTCATGGGCAATAACTCTTGCTAGAATAAACAGACCACAACATGAATGACAGAGCATCATGGCAATAACTCTTGCTAGAATAAACAGACCACAACATGAAGTGACGAGCATCATGGGCAATTACTCTTGCAGAATAAACAGACCCCCAACATGAAGTGACAGAGCATCATGGGCAATAACTCTTGCTAGAATAAACGACCACAACATGAAGTGACAGAGCATCATGGGAAATTAAATCTGCTAGAATAAACAGACCACAACATGAAGTGACAGAGCATCATGGGCAATAACTCTTGCTAGAATAAACAGACCACAAAAATGAAGTGACAGAGCATCAGGGGCAAAAACTCTTGCTAGAATAAACAGACCACAACATAAAGTGACAGAGCATCATGGCAATAACTCTTGCTAGAATAAACAGCCACAACATGAAGTGACAGAGCATCATGGGCAATAACTCTTGCTAAATAAAAGACCACAACTGAAGTGACAGAGCATCATGGGCAATTACTCTTGCTAAAATAACAGACCACAACATGAAGTGACAGAGCATCTGGGCAATTACTCTTGCTAGAATAAACAGACCACAACTGAAGTGACAGAGCATCATGGGCAATTACTCTTGCTAGAATAAACAGACCACAACATGAAGTGACAGAGCATCATGGCAATTACTCTTGCTAGAATAAACAGACCACAACATGAAGTGACAGAGCATCATGGGCAATTACTCTTGCTAGATAAACAGACCACAACATTAAGTGACAGAGGCATCATTGGGCAATTACTCTTGCTGTCTCATTGTAAACTGAAGGCTTGATTAGTTCCCGATCTGTGTGTGAGATAGACAAAGTGCTCCATTCTTTCTTTGGGGCACTCTTGGCAAGTTGATCAGACCAACCACCTCACTGCCTCCAAAGACCACTGACTGGGAACCCACACCAACACTATGTTGTTTCCATCAGATTTAAAGATCACTGACTGAGAACCCACACCAACACTATGTTGTTTCCATCAGATTTCACACACCACTGACTGGAACCCACACCAACACTGTGTTGTTTCCATCAGATTTAAAGATCACTGACTGAGAACCCACACCAACACTATGTTGTTTCCATCAGATTTCACACACACTGACTGGGAACTCACACCAACACTATGTTGTTTCCATCAGATTTCACACACCATTGACTGGGAACTCACACCAACACTATGTTGTTTCCATCAGATTTAAAGATCACTGACTGAGAACCCACACCAACACAATGTTGTTTCCATCAGATTTCACACACACTGACTGGGAACCCACACCAACACTATGTTGTTTCCATCAGATTTAAAGACCACTGACTGGGAACCCACACCAACACTATGTTGTTTCCATCAGATTTCACACACCACTGACTGGGAATCCACACCAACACTATGTTGTTTCCATCAGATTTAAAGATCACTGACTGAGAACCCACACCAACATTATGTTGTTTCCATCCAGATTTCACACACCACTGACTGGGAACTCACACCAACACTATGTTGTTTCCATCAGATTTAAAGATCACTGACTGAGAACCCACACCAACCACTATGTTGTTTCCATCAGATTTCACACACCACTGACTGGGAACTCACACCAACACTATGTTGTTTCCATCAGATTTCACACACCATTGACTGGGAACTCACACCAACACTATGTTGTTTCCATCAGATTTAAAGATCACTGACTGAGAACCCACACCAACACAATGTTGTTTCCATCAGATTTCACACACCACTGACTGGGAACCCACACCAACACAATGTTGTTTCCATCAGATTTCACACACCACTGACTGGGGACCTCACACCAACACTATGTTGTTTTCCATCAGATTTCACACACCACTGACTGGGACCTCACACCAACACTATGTTGTTTCATCAGATTTTCACACACCACTGACTGAGAACCCACACCAACACTAATGTTTTGTTTCCATCAGATTTCACACACCACTGACTGGGAACCCACACCAACACAATGTTGTTTCCACGCCAACTCACATATTCACACAGCTTACCCACACCACACATATTCACAGTTTACCATACACACATATTCACAGTTTACCATACACACATTTCACAGTTACCATATACACATATTCACCAGTTTACCATACACACATATTCACAGTTTACCATATACACATATTCACAGTTTACCATATACCATATTCACACAGCTTACCATACACAGATATTAATACAGCTTACCATACACAGATATTAATACAGCTTACCATACCATATATTAATACAGCTTACACACACAGATATTCACACAGCTTACCACACACAGATATTCACACAGCTTACCACACACAGATATTCACACAGCTTACCACACACAGATATTCACACAGCTTACCACACACAGATTTCACACAGCTTACCACACAGATTTCACACAGCTTACCATACACAGATATTCACACAGCTTACCACACACAGATATTTCACACTAGCTTACCACACACAGATATAGAGAACAGGAAAAGGGCATTCTGGCTCCCCGGTCTCAACCAGTTTCGACCGGGCGACTCCAGAATGTCCCTTTTCCTGTTCTCTGACAAGTAAGATTCAATAACCAAAAAATAACGATTATCTACAAACAAACATACTGTGTGAGATTATCCGTTTTTTATACTAATTTACTAACTTTTCAGATTTTAGTTTTTGCTTAATCCTATGTTTTTCCTGATCATTTTCAATAACATCATTTTCACGCAAACATTCATCAATGCATCTCTGTCTTCATGGAAATAAAACTACAGTCTTTAACTGTTCTCTAAGTCTTTTTAAATGAGTTATATTTTTGGCATTAAAATCCACACACTTACCCCAGCATGTCTTCCACTAAAGGCTAGTTTTGACAAAGTTTTTCTTTTTTAACTATGTCTCTTTCTGCTGAACAGTCATCTATAATAAATAGGTCTGCGTTCCCTCAAACAATATAAAAAAAAGCGTTCTAACATTCACTTAGTTTATTGCTGGGATCAACTAAAAATATTTATCATCATCCATATAAACCTTCTATCATGATATGCTTTGTTCCATTTAAGTGTTGGGCAGAAATCACAATATGATCAAATTATAACGATAAACTGTTTGTAACAGTCGAGGATAAATATTGTTTTTTCCACAACCAGTTTGTCCACAATTATGAACAATGAGGGGTTTTTGTTATAAAGTTTAACTGCTCCATAGTTTTATATAGAATTTAATCTAATCCAGTTATTGTTTTTATCATGCTCTCTGTTAAAACTTGTTCAGTATAATAAATCCTATAAGGTCTAAATGTGTAAGATTAATCCAATTTAGTTCTGTAAGATTGTTTCTATTTAGACTAATATTGATTTTGTTGCTTGTTGTTATGACCTTAATATCCTCGCCATTGTGAAGAATGACGACAGTATAAATTTAAGTTTTTCAACGTCTAAGTTTTGCCAGCTAATTAGAATTCCTTTTAGAAGGACGTCACTAAGCCCACAGCCCCATTCCTCTTCACATCTTTAAGACAGAAATTTCAAAATTCATTGTGAACCGTGTCTCCTAATTTCATTTGCGGAATTGAATTGTAATTTTGTAGAAGCATCTTTTAAAACCGTTTCTCTTCTGTGGAGGATGTACTGTTTGTTCCCATACGCTTATTCAATCTCTTCCGACTATTGTCATCTGGCATAAGACTTACATGTAAAGGCCAGAGTTGAATGCTTTTCTGAACTTTTTTGACGGCTAAAAAATGGTAAATGGGCTTATGAATTCAAATTTTATTTCCCATTCTAATATGGTTCTAAATGCCATTTGAGGTCAGGTTTTCGAACTATTTTATATTCCATACTGGCCACATTATTTGCTTCTAGATTGCGCAGTTGCTCTAGTTTAGGAAACTTTTTGTTGTCGCCAACCTCTTTGCGTTTATATCACCATCTTTAGTGTACTCAAAACCTACAAAGTGGCCTATTTCACCATTCTGTTCAAAGTCTGTAACGTTGCAAGGTCTTTTAATTCTAAAGTTATACACCTCACAGGCCTAATGTACCTCTGGTTCTTCTGGCCCACGCGACATTTTTTAGTACAACTTATTATTTTTATTCCAAAACAATGTGCAGGTTATCACATTTTACAACTTTCCTGCTTTGTCTGCAATTTTTATATTAAATGATCCGACCCTCCCACAAACTAATCTTTTTAAACTGTAAATTAGGGAATTGTAAATTTCATAATCGCCAATATGCAGCTTTCCCTGATGGAAGAGCTACTTAAAACAGTTGAGGGCCTTCCATCATATAAGTTTTCATCAGTTGCTTAGCTCATCAAATGAACATAGGTAATGAATGTAATGCAAGATCGAGCGGACTTTCCCCCTCATAAGTAGTTTTGTCTGACGCAACTCTAAAACTATGAAAGTCCTGATTGTAGTTGCAAAGCCTAACATTTTAGCTAGCTCTCCATCAAAATAATAACCTACTTCTTCTTCTTCAGGCTTGAATGTTAACATTGTTTTTTAGATTTGCATTGTTAAGTTTGAGAGTAATGTCGAAGTTACTCATTGCTTCTTTTAGTTGAGCAAAACCCGTAATAACCATCAGGTATGGTTAACTGGCCAACTAAGTTTCCTTCCATGTCATATTTTTTTAATCTTATTATTCTTCTTGGATTCAGTTATATTAAACCATACGACTTTGTAGAATATTTCATGGAGTGCGACCATTTTGGTTCCGCATTCGTTCTCAATAGCATGTTCTAAAAAAACGAAGGACGGTCTTGAGTTGTTATTGTTACAAACATTTTTTAAACGAAATAAAAATGAGTGCGTTCAAATATACTAAAGATGCAAAATATTCTGTTGGGCCGCACTACAATCTTAAAAATATAGCAACTGACACCCTCGACATTTCTGTGACCCAGACTGTCGCTTTTCAAGTAAAGGTGAGTACTCCCTTAAGCAGATATCTTAACCCCCCTATTAAAAAAGACTACATCCCAAAAGTGTGGTTTAGTCATCCGATGCAGTTTTATCAGAACCAGTTAAACTTTGCCGTGTTTTGTGCATCAACAGGGTGTGGAGTGTCGTATGCTGATCATTTAAATCATCCTGATCCTTTGGTGAGGTCAGTGTATAGATTTCATTTTTATTACACATTTAGACGTATTTGACTGAACTGCAAGCGCCATTACCGAATGACAAACCGTTTAATCCATTCAGCAACAGAATAGACATGAAGGCTTTTGAAAAGGATCTGTAACGAATTCAATATTTAATGTTAAGACAGACTTTAGACAAAAGTCGGATCTTAATCATGGCTTAGGCACCCCTTATTTGTGGGGCGTGCACAGAAGTATAACTATGACTGGAATCCTCCTTACACATCTTTCTCTTCAGGCACAGCTGTTCACCTCGGGTCCATAGAGCAAGAGCATAAAACAGCATGGACAACATTTATCTTAGGCACTTCTAAGGGCCTAACTAAAGCGGGAATAGAACGAATAAACGACTCTATTCGTACTTACGTTTGGTGTTTGCTAGGTTCGGAAGCACAAGCGAGATCGAACATAACTGATCCTTCTACTGGTTTTGATGCACAAAAACAGTACTTGGCAAATTAGAGGACGCCATTAATTCACAGTTTGATTACCTTCAAGTATAAAAAGGTACCAAAATGTTTTACAGTTCGCAAGATCGAAAGTAGACTTTGCTGTTGCACTGGTTTATACATGCTGCCTTCTGACCTCAGACTCCAGATAGGTACAATAATAAACTACAATAATGAAATCCTTGTGGCAGGCAATGAACAGAAGGTCGAGAAAAAACGACATAAATTCTGGGCCAGTAATATTACAAACAATAAAAAAACACGATGACCCCCCAAGATTAAGTCATCCAATCCCCGAGGCCCAAAGTCCAAAGACCGTTGAAGTAAAAAATAATGGCCATGAATCTGAAAAGACAGCACTTGTTGTTGGATTAACTGGCCTAGGATTACTTGGTCTTTATCTTACTAAATAGTAACCCGACTATTAAGAGAACTAACGTCCATAAGTGCTCGCCATAAAGCCAACTACTTTGCTTGCAGTAGACAGAAGCCAGCTAACGATGCTCCCTAATATACCAGGTAAAGAGTCTATAGCTTTACCGGCTAATTTTTTTAATAAACTCGCAAGATGATCAAGTTGTTTTTTTACCATGATTTATCAGGTGGAGGCGATGGCGGTGGAGGCACTGAACTTTGCCCTCCACCGCCGCCTGTAAGAGCCGTCACCAGTGTACTTATTGCAAATCCTAAGGCCGTTATAACGCATGCTAATGTGACTCCTTGCTCTCTAAACAGTGTTTTTATTCTTTCTGCTAGCGAATGTGTCTTCATATAAAATTCTTTGGATAGTTTCTCTTATTCTGCTCACTTGAGTTCGTAATTGGTTCTCGGTTAGTAGACAACACTTCTAGTCTTGCTGATCTTTCTTCTTTAAGTTCATGTAGTCTTTGTTTTATCTTTCTTTAACATCACTCCCTAAGTTGGCCTCAGCGAGTTTTTTTTCTTCTTTTTCTATATGCTTATCTAGTTCAGTTAGTTTTGCTGAATTGTTTAATAATTCTCCTCTGAAGGTTCTTAAAGTACGATCAAGGCTTTTAATTCTCTTATAGACGCCTGTATTTTTTGCTTGGGCAGCGGCGGATCATTTATAGTTTTTAATGCTGTTTCTTCTTCTTCAGTGAGTTCTGCTTCTATTGCTTGATTTATTTCGCCAGCTGCTTGACTCAAATCTTCAAGTTCCATGTTTTGCATTTGGTTATCTGTTGGGAGTTCTTGTGTATGTTTTGAAGTTTAGCAACTGCCTCCACATCTAATTTTGGTTTAGTAAAGCCAAGGCGATTTTGCTCGCTTGCACTGAGCCTTTGATTAATTGTACTCATGCTTACAAACTTTGATGAGTTTAGTTTATACGTAAGCGGAACACGTTCTCCTTTGTCGTTTCTAAAATACAAATGGTTATCTTTTAGTTCAAAATCATCAGGGTATATAGTTTCGGTGTTCTAGTTCTAAACTTTGGTATAATGATCTGACCTTACTTTCTGTTAATTCGCGCCTTTGCTGCCCTTCTTCTAATTCATCCCGCAATGAGGGTCCTAATTGATGCCGCTCAAAAGGGGTATAACTCATGTCGTCTCCAAGATCACGAATATCATAATCTTCATCTTCAATTCCTGCCATGTTTTTAAATAATTAACTTTTTATTTTGTTTTATAAAAATGTCACAAGTATATGGCTCGATTCTTAACCCGCATAGAAAACTGAAAGAACCCCTTGGCGCGCAGGGAAATAAACGGAATATTACTGTTCCAAATAATCCATCTACTATTGATGCGGATCAAATTCTTACTGTTAAATTTCCAGACCTAGGGGCGAATGAAGTGATTGTGCCAGGCTCTGCACGACTTACTTTCAAAATAGAACTCGCTTCAACAACAGACCCCAAAAAGAACAGTTGTCCAGAATTTGGACGGGCAATCGTTAAGAAAATTTCTATAAACTTGATGGGGCAAGAAGTATTTTCTTTACACAATGCAGACATATTTTTAACCTATTCTGATCTATGGCTAACCGCGAATGAAAGGGAAGATCTTGCGTTTCAAGGAATCGAAATGAAGAAGCACTAAAACTTAGAATAGACGCCGAACTCGACCCAGGTGCTAAAAGCAGCAAAAAGGCTTTAGCTGTAAATTTTGCGTATGGAAATCGCTTTTCTTATTCCCTTAGATTTTGAGTTGTTAAAAGCGCATGCGCCATACTTTCAAGAGCATTACAAGACAGATTGTCATACGAACTAACTTTTAATGAATACAAACGTGTTATTCTATCTACAGACACCGAAGCAAAGTACAGCATTTCTGACATCACATTAGAGTTTGATGTTGTTAGCCACTCTGATTTAGCAAGGCTGATTGAGCAACAATATAAGTCAAAATTAGAAATATATACGAGATAAGATAAGATAATGTTGCTTATAGCCAGCCGACCGCAAAAGGCCATATCAGGGCTGTAAATATATTACGAAGGAGTGCGTTATCATACAACATACCTAAAAGCAAGGCAGACACTATATGGAATTTTAATCTTAGGTCGCAGCAAGATCGCTTAAAGGTATTTTATTGCTGTGATGAAGATGAAGAACCATTCAAAAGAGCAAGTGGAAAGTTTATTAATCCAAAAATAATGAAAGTACAATGTTCGATTGAGGGTAGCCCTAACCAAATCTACGCTAGCGGGCTTAGACCTTATCAGCATTTTGACGAAATAAGAAAATATTTTGGGGGTGGGAGGGTAGAAGTCCACAGCAGACCTTGTGTCTAAAGATCTACACCTTCACAGTGTTAGGCTTGATGATTATTTAACATCAAAATACGGTTTATGGATTGACCTAAGGTCAACAGAGATAATGAGTTGCATGGAAGTGGGAGAGAGGTTAAGAACGTAATAAACATTCAAATTGAGAAAGAAAAAGATGTCGATAAACCACTTAATGTACATTTGTTTTTATTATATGATGCGCAGCTGAATATTGAAGATAACAGATTAAAAAAAGTGTATACTAAATTATTTTTTATTTTAAAAAAGCATGTCTGTTGAGGTTTATCCAAAAGTACCTAAAGAAAAGATAGCAGCAACATCGACTCCAGGGCCGTCTCTGCTGCTATAGAAGGCAACATTGACCCTAAGGCCGTCTCTGCTGTAAAAACCTTCAGATTAACCAACATTACACAAATGCAAACAAAAACTAGAGCAGGACCTTTCAAAATACAGCAAAGCTAAACGAAGGTATTCTGCTGCCTTTAATGCTGTTACATATGTCAATACTGGAGCATCGACTATAAGCGCCGCATCAGCAGGAACGAGTGTTGCCTCTTAGCATCGGGCATAGCGCACCCGCAGCTTTGCCTCTAGGTGGTTTGTCTTTAGCTCTCGGCCTGTGTTCATTAGCCGTAGGTGCTGCAAACAAAAAAATAAAAACTAAACTCCAAAAGCACACAGCTATGGTTCAACTAATAACAGCTAAACTTAGTTCCTTTAAGCTGACAATAAAATAAAGCACTAGCTGACTCAAACATCACGGATGAAGAATTTAATCGTTTACAGGCCGATTTTTGATGACTACAAAGACAAAAGTTTGATCTTCAAAGAAAGGCGAGGACCAAGTTTTTCTCAACAGCCAGACCCCGAGCAGATAAAAAAGGAATGCTTAAAAAAAGTAAACGAAACATTAAACTCGTTCTAAACAGCTCACATTAACAACGCCAAAGGGTGTTTATACTTTAGTTTATGAGTCCAAGCACAAAAAGACTGTTGATATTGATTAATTATTTTTTTGATTTAAATAAATATTTTGATTAGAAAAGAAACTCAGCATGGATAAGATATATGAAGGTCCAGACGAATTGTTTGAAGCAATGCAAGAAGATTTATCAAGAGCACTGAATGATATTGATTTAGAAGTCATTGATCCAGCAAGCGTACGGGCAAGTGTTGCTCATGCTATTTCTCAAGTTCCAAGTAAACTGACAATAGACCCACCGGTTAAAGTAATGTTAGCTGTTTTAATCGACTATGTAACAATAAATGAAGAAAATCTAGAAGTCTGGGTCTCAACTAAACAACAGACTATTCTTTCTCATAATGACTTAACACCTGGTTGGGCAGACGAACTGCTTACACAGTTTGATGTGGCCGCTGAGAAGCCAAAATGAGAGGCTCTGGTTGGTCAGAGGGCGAAGTCTTAGAGATCAGATTAAAACAGCTAAGTATGCGCCGATTGTTGGTAAGGCTTACATTCCACTACCTCCAGCATTAGTTGCACAAAAGAGCAGTTCTAAACATAAAGAATACAGACAACAAATGTTTCATGTGGTGTGTTCTCGCAAGGCTGCATTACGTCCGCAAAAACGCAGAGAGAGTGTCTAACTATCACCCTTACATCAATGATCTTAACTTTAGCGGAATATCCTTTCCTGTTAGCGTGGATTCCATTGATCAGTTTGAAGAACAAAACAAACCAATAACTGTTAATGTCTACACATGGGATGAGGAAACACATCTACAACCAATTAAAGTGTCCAAGAACAGTCCAACAATAGCAATCCAGACAAAAATCATGTTGACTTACTACTGATGCTTTCACCAGCGGGGCTACCACATTACACATTGATACGAACAATGAGTAGATTATTGAGTTATACTACAAAAAACATAGCAAACAAGAATTCTGCAGAAAATGTTTAACAAGAATTCCATCGTTCAAGCCGCAAGCGACATAAGAAACATTGTATCGCCCAGTTTGACTGTAAATACGGAACTAATTACGCCCCCACCCGGATCTAAAGTTAGTTTTAAGAACTGGAAACGGCTGCAAAATTCTCCATATGTTGTTTACGCAGACTTTGAGTCGCTTATTGTTCCTTATGAAGGGCCAGCGCCACAAAAACTTCGAAAAACATTCTAATGAGTAATCATCAGATTTGTTCATTTGCCTTCATTATTGTTAGGTCGGATGGCGCTCATTCAGCACCAGAATAATATAGAGGACCAGATGCGGCTAGAAGATTTTTACAGCGCATGCAGCAAGTGCGTATGATTGTTCTAATAATCTGAATTTATCTGAAATCATAATGCGCCTGAAGATCAACAACAGTATGACTCAGCCACACATTGTTGGATTTGTGGTTTAGAACTCAGTGAGGAAGCATCCAAAAGTAAGAGACATGATCACATTAGTGGAAAGTTCAGAGGAGCAGCGCACCAACAACTGCAATCTACAACTAAAGTTTGATCCTAAGACATGAGAGCTGCCTGTATTCTTTCATAACTTGGCGAGGTTACGACTCCCATCTTATAATGAAAGCAGTGGACGATGCCTTCAGGGTGTCATTGCATTGCACAGTCATCAGAAAAGTACATGTGTTTCACTTTAAATAACATGTTTTTTTATGACTCTATGCAGCACATGATGGGTTCATTAGAGTCACTGGCTATGTCCTTAAAGTCCTGCCCAATAACAGAAGAATATTTTGGACTTAACACTTGTTAGAAAGGGCGTTATACCCTATGAGTACATGGAACAGTTGGGAAAGTTGACGAAGATACGCTTCCGCCTAAAGGTGCGTCTTTTCTAGGTCCTTAGATGAAAGGACATTATATTCAGAGTTACCAGCAGCATCCAAGATGCGTGGCAAAAGTTAGAGTGTAAACGATGGGAGAACTAATCATGACTCCCTACTTGATGGCTGTTACATGTTTGTTGAGTCGGACGTTCTTTGGAAAATTTAGAATACCAGCATGAAACATTATAGCCTGTGATCCCGCGCATTACATTTCGCGCCCTGGGATGAGATGGGATGCTTTCCTTAAAGTTTACTGGAGTAAAGATTGATTAATATCTAATCTGCCAGATTCCGATGATTGAAAACGGATTGCGGGGAGGAATTAGTATGGGTTCACAAACATTACTGAAAGCAAACAACAAATACTTGGATGACTATGATTCCAATAAAAGTCTAACATCTCATGTATTTAGATGCAAACAATCTGTATGGATGATGGCAATGGCGCATCACTTCATACGTAACTTTAAATGTACACAGGCGGCAGTACAAATAATATTCAAAAAGCATTAAAGTGGTTGGGCAGAATTGACACCGTGGTCACAACAGCGAGATACATTCTAGAAGTTGACTTAGAATATCCTCAATGACCTCCATGACCGCATAATGACTATCCATAGCATCAGAAAGTCTAAAGATGGCAAAAACAGAGCCGCCATAAACTTGTGCCAAATCTTCGGGGCAAAAAAAATTATGTCTGTCAGTACAGACATCTGCAATTTTATTTAAGACATGGTTTGAAGTTAACAGCAGTTCATCGTATAATTGCTTTTGATCAAGAACAGTTCATGAAACCATACATCATGAAGAACACTGATCTCAGAACTAAAATCCACAGATGCTTCAGAAAAAGACTTTTTCAAGCTGATGAAACAACAGCTGTTTTGGAAAGACTATGGAGAATCCGCACAAGCGTAAAGATGTTAGATTAGTCACCAAAGAGAACGAAGCAATTAAGCTGACTTCAAAACCTAATTATCAGGACTTCAGAAGATTTCATGATCAGCTTTTTGGCATAATGTTGAAAAAAAAGAAAGTCAAATTGGACAAACCTGTATTTATTGGGTTTACTGTTTTAGAATTATCAAAGCTTTTGATGTTAGAGTTTCTTTATGACTACTTTAAACCCTTGTATCCAGAGTCCAGAGTACTTTACACAGATACAGATAGTTTTGTTATAGATATCCCTACTGAAGACATCTATAAAGACATGGAAATAGAAGTAGCTAAAGGAGCGAGTGGATGGTACGACACATCCGATTACCCTAAAGATTCGCCTTTGCATTCAATTACTAATAAGAAGGTTTTAGGAAAGATGAAGGATGAATTATCTGGAAAGGTGATTAAGGAGTTTATTGGTTTAAGGTCGAAAATGTACAGTATTTCGAGCCAGGAGAAAACCATTAAGAAAGCAAAAGGAATATCTCGCAGTGTTGTGCAGTCAAACATATCGCATGACAACTACAAAGAAGCGTTGTTTGACAATAAGACTTTTCATCATGACAACGTAAAACTACGATCTAATCTACATGAGATCAACACAACGGGTTGTAACAAAGAAGTCATTAGATAGAACAAACACAAAACGTGTGTTTGTTAATCCAGAGTTTTCATATGCAACCGGGCACTACAGAACCGTAAATTAATTAAAGCGGAACTGTGTCTGGTGGGATTATCTGCAGTTCTTCTTTCACAAAAGATCTTTGGGGGGCTGGTTGTTTTGTTGTGTCAGTTTCTCGTAAATAACACACGGGCGGATTCATTTTACAATTCTTTTTATTTCATATGGTCAACACTCCAAACTGGATCTGTTGCCCTGATGCGAGTGTCCCCTTCTGCTTCCCCCGTAAATAAAGGTACCTTACTTTTAACCAAACGGTAATATTTTGCTAGATGAAGACTCTCCTTCAGCAACATTTATTGTTTTTCTTTTGATTGCTTGGACTGGTTTTAGCCCTTTAAATTCTTCATTATTCATTGCGCGCAAAACTGAGGGCAGTCTTCTAACCCATTCTGTGTTGCGAGAATTGTCAAATAAGCTCTCTGTGATACTGGTAAGAAAAAAGTCTTTCAGCTAACTGTTTGTTAAAGTTTTCGACTAAAGCCTGTGATCTGTGAACTCCCGGAATGCCTCTTTTAATGGTAACTCTATGTTTTAACAATAATTGATTCACTTGGCCTTTAAATTCTTTTCCATCATCGACTTGAATCATGCGAGGATAGGTTAGCGGGCCTCGTTGGTATATCAGTTGTATGGCAACAGCAACAGCAGAAGCACTCTTTTGTGTTAAAGGTTCCGCATCTTTGTATCTTGAAGCTATGTCAATGACTGTAAGTGCGTACTTAAATCTTTTTCGTCTAATCGTATCAGAGGTAAATATAGAAGATCCATTTGATGGGTGTCGTTTGGAGTTGTATTCACAAAGTGTGGTCCTCTGTATTCGTCTAGGCGCAGGTAAATAAATTGCCAGATCGCTTGTTTAGATAACCATTCTTTTGCTGTTTGTTCACTGACTCCCGCTGCTTGGCTTAGCTTTTTAATTGCCGTTATTCCCTTCCAATATCCTTTGGGCGAATAATAGATTTTGTTCATTTTTTATTCAGCCAATATTATGCGCAACAAATACACGACAGTTATGCCAAAGACAACAAACGCGATTTCTTGCATCTTTTGTTTTTCTGATGGTTGATAAAAGTCGCTGAATTTTGGTGTGGGCAATGTCTCGATTGGTTTGCCTGTTACTAGATAATATTCTTTTATTGCCTGATCAACATCTTTAAATGTGTAAGCTGCATGTCCCTGTTTTTTCAGTGTGTCGTTAATAAAATCTAACTGCTCAATTCTCTGCTTTTCATAGCGATCTTGTGCTGCAGCTAGTTGCTCCACAGCTTTGTTATGTCTTTTTCTCTCGCCGTCATCCCGTAGTTTACTAAATGCGTAATTACTTCCGCTAAAAGCAAGCGCATTCACCACAGCACCACCTATCATCATTACGAGTGAAGCCATTTTTTATAAATGTATTTTTTTACATATTTATATTCTCTGGAATTATTCCTTGCTTAACTAGAAAATCTTTCGTAGCAAATGAAGCTGTAATAATAGCGATTAGCTTTGCTAAATCCTCAAAGTCTAGTTTGCCAAGATCTGCCGGTTTTATTTTTAACAGGCTTTTACCAAGCATTGAGTATCCTACACTTAGACCTCCAATAACAGCAGAATGGTATACAAGGTTGGCAATAGTTTTTTCGGTGCTCATTTTAAAAAATAAAATAATTATAATTAATAAAAAACATGAACAGCGATGATCTGCTAGAGCTACAGAGGGGCCTAAACTGTCTTGGGCTTACAAATGAAGAAGTTGATGACCAAGCTATTATGCCCAAAAAGGAAAGGCTGTATTCTTTGGCAGCATGTGGAAAAACAAAACAGGTCCTCGGCAATGAATTCAGCATAGAACAGATTCAACAGATGTCGCCACAAGACATTATAAAGTATCATAACAGGTATGAAGCGCAACTAGGATCAAGAATGGTAAAAAGCGTCGGGCAAACGGTTCTTAGTTTGTACACTAAACTAGTCAGTAGATTTGCTCCCATTGATTCTGAACAAGATCTTACGTATGATTTAACGCAAGATCCAGTTTTAACAAAGTCATTAGAGTCTCTAGGATGTGATCTATATTACAGATTTGGAACATTATTATCGCCGTTAATCATGGGATTAATTACTTTTAATCATATAGATTTTATTTCCCTTCAAAATGAACGAGTCGGAAAAACAGCAGAATCAGGAAACACTGAATCAGAAAACACTGAATCAGGTAGAGATAGTGACAAGTGAAAAGCTAAAGCATCCTGGGCGTGTTGCAGCAGGAAAAAGAGTAGCAGAGTTAAACAGACAAAGAAAATTAAAGTTACAATCACAGAATATAACTCATAATGAAAACATAACACCGCCAACGCCAACAGTTGATTCAATGCCAGCTCCAGAACAAGAGCAAGTTAATTCAAGGTCTACAGCGCCAAAGTCTTCATGGAATATTGAACTTAAAACTGTTGCCATTTTTGGCGCCCTTGCTGCTGCTGGGGGCAGTTATTACGGTTATAAAATATATAAAGAATGGCAACAAAAACAAAAGCAGTCAAAAAAATCTGAACCACTAAATACAGAAGAAGACAACAGCACGCCAGCACCGCTGTCAACCTCGGGTGATGTCGATGGAGGAAGGACTAGCGCACAGCCCAAACACACTCACAGCTTGCTTACGATCTCATTCATATATCATGCATTCGTCACATCAAACCACTAGTAAAGTCTATAACTTTACTACACATGATCATAGAACGAAACATCAATGCATATGGAATCAAATGAAATAAAACATTCTCTCTTTCCTGAACTTCACAAAATCATTTATCTAAAACATCATTAACTAACCCGGGTATAAACAGATTTCTACTTTACCTGGCCAGGTGATCTTAACTATTCACGAATCACTGTCTTTTCTTTTCTTTTTTTTTCTTTTCACTGTCACTTTCACAAGCACGACACAACTGCTGGCACTGGTCTTGGTCTACTGGCGCCTGGTCAGGTTAGACTGTTGGCACTGGCGTTGGTCTGTCGATGAAAGTGGCGCTGGCCAAGTATGAGGTCGAACCCCAGTGAAGATAGAACAGTGACTATCAACATCGATCTGTTCTCCTTTCTTTCTTCCTGCATTAACGCATTGCACTCTCTCTCTCTCTCTCTTCTAGTCTGCTCTTATCAAATGGACATGGTTGCTTTTCTTTTCTTTTTTTTTTCTTCTTTCTTTTCCTCTTCATTAGTTAGCAACTCTCTCCACATCTCTCCTAAGTCCTTCCTCTGCAGACTATCTCATGCTAATCTCTCAACTTGGTTCTCTCCTCTCCTCCCCTCATCTCTCTGCTCTTCTCTCCTCAGAGATTACACTCAGACCTCTCTCTCTCTGTCTCTCTGTTCGTTCTCCCCTCGTTCTCCGTTCTCTCACTCTCACATCCTTCTTATTCTGTTCCGATCTGTCCAAAAAGGGCGAGTACCATTGGTCAGTATTTTTACCCCTGACCCCCGAAGTTATCTCCCTTAATTCCATTGGATATTCAAATCATGACAGTCACGCCTACACCCTTACTCTCTGTGGTGGTCAATTGGTCATTTAATTGATTAGCTAGATTTCCCCCCCACCACACACTACCTTCCCCCCCTTTCCTACTTAACTGGCGCCGTGTGGCTTACTCGTGGACACTGGTCACTCTAAATTGGCTAGATGAGTCTGGGTAGGCGCCACGACGTGGCTGGCAGACCAATCGAGACATTCGGCCAGACGTCTTAGTCCGTCTAGCAGACAGTGCTGTCTCCACGAGAGCTAAAATAGCCTTTAATTGGCTGAGGCGACAGGTGAATGCGTCGGTCAGCTATTTAGTCCGGCTGGTTGGCCCAGACCGTCTCTGTAGAGCCTCTCCCCTATGCTTAATTGCCTGGATCCGAACCATGGGGCCGTCCGCCTGACGCCCAGAATATTTGCGTTAGAGCTTATGTCCAACTGGGCTGGTGGCGATTGACCACGAATTTGGTTGAGTTTATTTTTGACCGTGACAATTTCCCCTTGCAAAAGACCATGCTCCGCATTGTCTCAAAACAACGGTACAAAAAAGACAACAACCGAATTTGCTGACCCACAGCTACACGTGCAAAGTTTGAAAAATACTTTACAACAACCGGTTTACAAATTATAAAATATATCATTAGTGAATACCACTCCAATGAGTTATCATTGACGTGCACTCTTGCGTTATTTCGACTCATTTTATAACGACCTCTGTGCGCACCTATGCAATTCCCTACCTGCGGATTTGCCATATCTTCTCTTCACAATTCTTATGAAAAGCACAATATAATATGATCACGATCCATGACACTTCACTGAGGAATCTCCATCCTCACTTATTGCCAATAAATGCATCACTACACAAGCGACTGTATGCTCCAAGCATAACTACATCCACATGAACAAGTCCCACAAAGAAAATATGAACAAGTCTCACAAAGAAAATATGAACCATAGCCAACTGGGAATGAACCCATACCCAATCAACATAACTGTAATCAACACATATTATCAACAAAGCACCCGGATATGACTGACCCCCTCTGAGTTGCAGCTTGCTAGACTACCCACGGCTTAAATAGTCAGCTCCGACATTCTGTCGACCTGGGATGTATGCACTCGGTACCTGTAGGGCTGCAGTGCCATTGCCAACGCAGAACTCTGCTGTTTTTCAACTGCGCCTCCTGCAGGAATTTGAGTGGTTGATGATCTGTCTCTATCACGAACTCTTTCCCATACAAGTATTTGTGGAACTTCTGCACGGCCCACACAACAGCTAAACACTCCTTCTCTACTGTTGCGTACCCTTCTTCACACTTTGTCAACTTCCTGCTAGCATACCTCACAGGAACTCGACCCTTCATGCTCCTGCAACAATACCGCACCTATCCCACCGCCTGATGCATCTGTCCGCAACAAAAATGGTTTGGACCATATCTGGTAGCTTCAAGATGGGACGGGAACCTAGTCTTTCCAACACCGTCTGCAGTGCTTGCTCTGCAGGCGTCTGACCACTCGACCACTGCTGGTTTCCCTGCCTTGACCAAATCACTGAGAGGACTCGTGATTGCTGCGAAATTTGGAACAAACTCCCTATAGAAACCACATATAAACCTAGCAGACTCGAACTCCTGACTTCTGTTTTGGTCTTCGGTCTCTCTGAATTCATCATCTTCTCCACCTTTCCCTTTTCTGGCTGCTTTGTGTCGCCTCCGACAACAAAACCTAGGAACTCCTACTGTCTAGCCCTTCATACAGTGACACATCCCTGTATGACTCTTCTGGAAACTTAGGCAACAAAATCTCCCTTCTTCTGCTGGGTCTCTTTCACTCATCAATGATTGCTGCTGCGCCTATGTGCTGAGTCTCACGCTGAATATATTTGCGGAGAAAATTCGCATGGAAAGTTTTGGTTTCCCATTCACATCAATTCGGTAATCCCGATCGGCCTTTTCAGTGATGGTGAATGGTCCTTTCCAATGCCTCAGCAGCTTGTTGTGACCCGTGGGAAGCAGTACAAGGACTTGATCTCCCGCCTTGAGGGATTGCTTCGTCACCTTCCTGTCATATTGCTTCTTCTGACCGACCCTAGCCTCCTGCAAACCTTCCCTTGCAACCTTACGTGTCTATACCTGTGCCCACCTTTGGAACAGGGCGAGATTGGGCCAATCAGATCAACAGCCACTCTCTTGAATGGTGTGTCAATTAAAGGGGATGTTTAAGAGGCGCCTTCCTCTTCACCCCTCTTGTGGCTGACCTTTGACACACATCACATGACATGCAGAACCGCTTTATGTCTGCCATTGCCCCTGGCCAATGAAAGTCATCAGAGATTCGGTCAGCTGTTTTGCTGGTGCCGAGATGACCCGCCATGAGCGACTCGTGACCCACTGACATGACAGTGTCACGATAACCTGCTGGTACCTCTAACTGAGTGGTCACCTTACCTGTCTTCCCCTTGGTGAACACTCGGTACAACAGCCCGCCTTTCACAAGAAATTCTGTCTCACCTCCTCTAACCTCCTGTTTCTCTCCACCTCTTGCCAACTCCCAAGACTTCACGAGCGAAGGGTCTTGTTCCTGCGCTGCCCTAAACTCATCAGGCGACACATCTATGCCTGACTTCCTTGCCGGAACGACTAACGGTTTATCACCCTTTTCCTCCTTCTTGCTCCGTGTTTGAACTGCTGCCCTGTAGCAGTCAACAACTCAGGATCCCCTGGATCCCTTGCACCTGGAATATTTCCGATGATCAAATCATGAAGGGGTTTCTCCATCACCAACGCAGACAACTCGCCTGAGAAGTAAGGGGTACGTACTTCTATCTTAGCAACTGGAAACTCCCTCACAGTGCCATCGATTAGAGTACAGGTCTGGATTTGCCCTGTCAAATCCCCTTTCTCGACCAGCGTTGTTCGTACTACACCGCATGAACAACCAGTGTCTCGTAACACTTTCACCCTCTGCTGGCCAATCCACCCTTCTTCCACTGGTAACGAACCACTCAGCCTAGTGCCCTCCATCCCTGACACTGACTGCTGTCCAGTGCTAGCCATAGGCTGCACTCCACCCTCTCAGACTGAATCCCTTTTGGTTCCACTGCAGGTCGTTTCCCTTGACGACCCTTATCGACTTCTTGCAAGGCTGCTGCCTTCTGGAACCTCATGCGACAATCCCTCGCCACATGTCCCTTCTTGTGACAAATGAAACACCTAATGTCCCTTTGCCCTTCCTTCTGCCCCACCACTGGGTTTGCAGACTTTGCAGAAAACTCCCCTGGTCTCCTTGCACTCTTCTCACCTGTGCCTAGCACCTGTTTCTCCTGCACCTTAGTGCCCAAACGTGCCTCTCTATACACCTCTGCGAACTTCAACAACTCCCCTGCTGTCTCTGGCTGTCTCTCTTTCAAATGTATGGTTAACTCAGGGCCGCAACCTGACAAAATCTGTTCCTTCATAACTAGCTCTTTCAATCCAGTGAACTCCTTTTTCGTACCACTCAACTCTAGCCATTTATCAAAATAGTGATCTAAACGTGCACCAAACTGAGTGTACGTTTCACCTGCTTGTAATTTAGCTGAACGAAATTTCTTCCTGAACCCCTCCTCTGTGAGGTCAAATCCCTTCATCAACGATTCCTTCACAGCGCCGAAATCAGACTGTTGTTCTGCTGGTAACGCAGTGAAAATCTGTAATGCCTTACCCGTCAGTAACGCTGACAAAATGACTGCCCACTCTTCTGAAGGCCAACCTTGACTGGTCGCAAACGTTTCGAAACGACTGATGTATGCATCAATCGAATCGGTTCCTTCAGAGAATTTTGGCAACTTGGGTCGGGAGCATAGCTGCGCACAGAGTCACTGGAAAGTGAGCTACCATCCTCGGTGGTCTCCCTTTGTATTCTCACTTTCTCCAACTCTAACTGAACCTTTAATCTTTCCGTTTCCTGCTTCATTCTTTCTGTTTCCTGCGTTTCCCTAGCCTGATTATCATTAGCCTGAATCCTTAATCTTTCTGTTTCCTGCTCTGCGCTAGCTTTAGTCCTTTCCTGCTCTGCTATTTCTACTGCAACACGACGTCTTTCCGCGCGTTCATCTCTTTCCATCTTTTGTTGGTTCTCAACGAACGCACGCAACTCATCTCCCGAGTACCTAGATCACGAGCGACGCTCACAAGTTGTTTCAATAGGGGTGTTCTTTTCTTCCGCCATATATCTCTTTTTTTTTTTTTTTTTTTGAACAAGATTTTACTACTACGACAGCCAAACTGGTGGTTACCGACACGAGTGACGTAATAGCACAATCCTATGAATGATAATATTAGCTTGGGACAACGTAGTCAGTTTTTATAAGACGCCCAGCGCCTGACCCAACTATGAGAGCGAATTATAGGCAATCTTTTGCGAAATAAGTACTCTGGGGCTGAAATGCCAAGCCTAGTATTAACTATCTTGGAAGAAATGCCAAGCCTAGTGTTTAACTATCTTGGGAACATACAGTAAGACAACCCTTGTCTTAGGATTACAATACTTGAATCCCACCCAGCTTCCTCTCTGAGAAGTTGAAAAATTTTAAATAAATGGGCCAGAATATCCTGGCAAGCCCCGCCATAAATTGCAACCTGGGGTGATGTCGAGGGAGGAAGACTAGCGCACACCCCAAAACACACTCACAGCTTGCTTACGATCTCATTCATATATCATGAAATTCGTCACATCAAACCACTAGAAAAGTCTAAAACTTTACTACACTAAACATAGAACGAAACATCAATGCATATGGAATCAAATAAAAATAAAACATTCTCCTTTCCTGAACTTCACAAAACATTTATCAAAACATCATTAACCCTTCCCGTACGTCGCCAAAAAACTCACAACGCCGTACATCGTGGGTGCGCACAACACCCATGGTCGTTATATAGGCAAATTCGGTAAATAGTCCTCGCCGTACATCGTGGGTGCACACACACCCATGGTCGTTAAAATAGGCGATTCGGTGAATAGTCCCCCCGCCGTACATCGTGGGTGCACACACACCCATGGTCTTTATATAGGCGATTCGGTGAATAGTCCTCGCCGTACGTCATGGGTGCGCACAGACCCATGACTATTTCATAGTTTGCATGTGTATTTTTGCATTGTTTTTCTATGCATGCGTATGTCTCTGGTGTGTGGTGTGTGTTGTGTGTGTGTTTTTGGTGTGTGTGTCTGTCTGGTCTCTCTCTCTCTCACCACACACACACACACACACACAAAACACACACACACACACACAAAACACACGCTGGTGCGAGTGCGTAAGAATAAAAAAAGAAGACAAGTTCTGCAGATGAAATGTTTATCAAACTAGCTTAAGAGCAGTTCATGTATAACCTATCACGATGAAAAAAGCAAGAACAGCAATAACATTGTCATTTCTAACAAGAGGGTGAAAAAAAATGAAAGCTGATAAAACAACCGTGTAATTTCTTTTCTCTGTGAAATAGAAAATCAACTTTGTTTCACCAAAAAAAATAACAAGCATGACTAGATTTATGACAGAACCATTTGTTGCAGCTGTTGAACTTTGGAGGAAGAACTTCTTCCAGACAAGTGGAAGACGACAATTTTGCAGACATCTCCTTAGGGTGCATCAGTGATGGAATCGGCACACTGTTTGCAGAAAAAACATGGTGTGCTCTTTGCAGAGCCAAGCGGAACAGCAGAAGCAAGACCAGGGGCACAGTCAGACTCAGGGCACATTCATCTGACTCCCCAGCACTTGCAGAAGCTCTGACAACTGCAACAACAAACCCTATCTGTTACACATACACACACACACAAAGACACACACATACATATATCTTTGCAAAGTCATTACTAAATGACTGAAGAATTGCTAGCCTGCACTTGTTTTTCCCCCCCTACTTAATTGTTCAGCATTATATATATGTGTGTGTGTGTGTGTGTGTTGTGTGTGTGGTGTGTGTGTGTGTGTGTGTGTGTGTGTGTGTGTGTGGTATCTCACAAGCATGAATGCATAAATATGTGCGCACATAAAATATGAGCCCCATTTTTATTTGACACATAGCACTGAAAACTGCAAAAAAATAAATTTGTAAACACACAAACTGCCCCCATCCACACACGTGCGCACACAGACATCAATACCGGGTTCATACATCATGTGTGTGTGTGTGTGTGTGTGTGTGTGTGTGTGTGTGTGTTTCTCTTCACCCTTACCATTTGCTTGTCCTATGACATCAGGTTCCTCTTCACGTAAGGTCATCACCACTGACTGGTCTCCCGTTACCATCCGTGTTGTCTTGAATAAAATTCAGTGCATCTTCTGGGGCTGGAAAAAAAAGAAAGAATATAAACGTTTCTTTTCCTGTCCGTGTTTGTGTTTCTGTTTACGTGTGTGTAATATATGTAAAGGGTGCATGCATGTTTCTTGCTCGATGTGTGTGTGTAAGTATATGCATCAAATTCAATGGTGTCTGTACTTTTAGAGCATAAACGACGTTCATCAATACACGCTTTGATCGTTGCTCACGGGACACATGCAGATCGGGTTATACTGACTGCTCAAAGGTATGAGGCAAATGAGGGGCTGAATACTTACAGTTTAGTGCTTCAACAGCATCATCCCGGTTCAGCTCCATTGGCAACATTCAGGGCTTCAAATTGTTGAGATGTTCCATTAAGGGTGCAGCCAGCCAAAAATTCATATGTACCATTTTAATTTTTTGGTTCCCAAAATACATATTTTGTTTGATCTAACCATCAGTTTTCAGCTCTATAGCTGTGCTGCATAGATTTGCTGTATGCAATAAATTTGACTTGCTTTCATGTACTTTCAGGCGATAAGCCTTTTTACTGCTGTGAGTGTTGTAACAATTTTCCCTCAATTATTACTGTAGCCCATACGATCAAAGAATTAGTTTCACATGCTAAAATTAAAAAGAATAGAACACAAACGCAGAATGTATTACATCGCAAACCCACTACAGACACAATTTATGCTCGTTTGACCACAGCTCCTGTAATATAAAAGAGCATGAGCAATAAGTTGTGAAGAAGATCGAGCTTTTTAAAGGAATGCAGTGTAACATTATGTTAAAAGAGGGTAGGTAAACAGAAAAAGTGAATGTATACTACTTTGAAACACAGCGAAATTCGCACGTTGAGATCTGGAACTTTTCCACAGGCTCGGCCCGGCTTCAGTGGCGGGAATGTGACGTCCCGTAAACCACGCAGTACCTATATTTTGCACACGGGACTGTTCTGTCTAGTTCTTAGATGATGCTAGCACAGTGTGTGGAAACTTCCATTACTGAGTAGGGCTAAGCACGCATAGTTTTTTTCTTTGGGAGTAAAGGGTGTGTGTGCCCCCGACGTACGGCCCGCATAGTTCCTTCTTTGGCAGTATGGGTGTGGTGCACCCACGAAGTACAGGGAAGGTTATACGATGTTTTTGTTGTTTGATTATTTGTTTATTTAAAGGCAAAATGGCATCATTTTTGGGTAGTACTGCCAGTCCCCTTTACTAACAAAGTCATAAAATTTCAGTAAGATTGTATGCCAATAACTGAAATATGAAAAAATTAAATAAAAGTATGGGTGCATTTGCACCCACGGTGTACGGGAAGGGTTAACTAAACCCGGGTATAACAATTTCTACTTTACCTGGCCAGTGATCTTAACTATTCACGAATCACTGTCTTTTTCTTTTCTTTTTTTTTCTTTTCACTGTCACTTTCACAAGCACGACACAACTGCGGGCACGGGTCTTTGGTCTACTGGCGCCTGGTCAGGTTAGACGTTTGGCACTGGCGTTGGTCTGTCGATGAAAGTGGCGCTGGCCAAGTATGAGGGCGAACCCCCCGTGAAGATAGAACAGTGACTATCAACATCGATCTGTTCTCCTTTCTTTCTTCCTGCATTAACGCATTGCACTCTCTCTCTCCCTCTCTCTAGTCTGCTCTTATCAAATGGACATGGTTGCTTTTCTTTCTTTTTTTTCTTCTTTCTTTTCCTCTTTATTAGTTAGCAACTCTCTCCACATCTCTCCTAAGTCCTTCCTCTGCAGACTATCTCGTGCTAATGCCCCCACTTGGGTTTTCTCCTCTCCTCCCCTCATCCCCTCTGCTCTTCTCTCCTCTGAGATTACACTCAGACCCTCTCTCTTTCTGTCTCTCTGTTCGTTTCCCCTCGTTCTCCCCGTTCTCTCACTCTCACATCCTTCTTATTCTGTTCCGATCTGTCCAAAAAGGGCGAGTACCATTGGTCAGTATTTTTACCCCTGATCCCCGAAGTTATCTCCCTCTAATTCCATTGGATATTCAAATCATGACAGTCACGCCTACACGCCTTACTCTCTGTGGTGGTCAATTGGTCATTTAATTGATTAGCTAGATTTCACCCCCACCACACACTACCTTCCCCCCTTTCCTACTTAACTGGCGCCGTGTGGCTTACTCTGTGACACTGGTCACTCTAAATTGGCTAGATGAGTCTGGGTAGGCGCCACGACGTGGCTGGCAGACCAATCGAGACATTCGGCCAGACGTCTTACTCCGTCTAGCAGACAGTGCTGTCTCCACGAGAGCTAAAAATAGCCTTTAATTGGCTGAGGCGACAGGTGAATGCGTCGGTCAGCTATTTTAGTCCGGCTGGTTGGACAGACCGTCTCTGTGGAGCCTCTCCCCTATGCTTAATTGCCTGGATCCGAACCATGGGGCCGTCCGCCTGACGCCCAGAATATTTGCGTTAGAGCTTATGTCCAACTGGGCTGGTGGCGATTGACCACGAATTTGGTTGAGTTTATTTTTGACCGTGACAACCGCCAACAACAAAAAATCATTTTCATCCATTTCAGATGGAATAATATTTTAAAATTTTTTTTGATAAAAATAGATCATGGCGGATTATTATTTGTTTAAAATGATGAAGTCAATAAATAAAGACATGGAGTCTATAAAAGACATTTCCATAGACCAGAATTGTAATCAATGCGGTTGCTTAGGATGTAAGAACTTCATTAAGATCTATGCTGACCGATCTCACGCCAAGGGCGTTAAGCAAAACATCCTCACGATGACGCGTTTTTTGAGGCGTGTGTGTACTAATTAGACATCTACTATTTAAGATAAAAACATAGATTGTATTGTTTTTTGATAATTATAAGATAACTTGAATAAGAACTTGGTTGTACTTAAAGGACGACTTAATTACAATCTTGAGGTAACTTAATTAAGAACTTAATTAAGAACTTGAAGTAACTTAATTAAAAACTTAATTAAGAACTTAATTAAGAACTTGAGGATAACTAAGTAAGAACTTAGAAGTGACTTAAGTGTGTGCATGCATGGGGTGGGGTTGGGGGTGTGCATGCGTGGGGTGGGGGTGTGCATGCGTGGGTAGGACAAAACACACAAACACCAACAAACAAACAAGAAGTGAAACTACTAGGGCCACTTCTTGCTTTGTGACTAAACAGGTTGTGTCCCCGCGCAACCTCAATCAACTCCAAGTGATCACATAGGGTCGTTTGGCCTAGTTTGCCGCCGAGCTTTGCAGGTGCTGCCGCGCTTTGCAGTCAAGCGATCACATAGGGTCGTTTGGCCTAGTTTGCCGCCGAGCTTTGCAGGTGCTGACGTCATTGGCGGCAAGCGATCACATAGGGTCGTTTGGCCTAGTTTGCTGTGCTCCCCTTTTCTCAACCAGGCTTGCAACTGGCTTTGGCAGAGTTACAGCAGTTATTGCTGTAGCCGAGCTTTTATGGCGGCTCTAATCGCCAGTAGTAGTACACCCGTCATTGTATATTTGGAGCATTTTTATGGAGACAGTGCTGGCTACACACTACTCCTCTCCATACTGGTAGATGTACTAAGGTCTGCCTAGCCCTATCTAGTTTTGCCAGAACATTTGAAAATCGCTATCCAGTTGCATAAGTTTAATAATGGTTTGGCGTTTGCTACACAGTTCATTTATACTGATTCCTACCTTGTGAAATTTAGGATAGTTATAAAAACACACAGAAAGTTGAATGAGTTTTCTAGAATACGAATCAGCCATGTTCACCTGCGTCTTAAGAAATGAACGCCAGTTTGTAGCGTTTTTGTTTTTTTAAACATGACTTGAGCTGTTTCAAGCCAGCGCCCAACAATTAACGCGTGATGAATTGTTTTGCTTTGGCCGACTTTCAACAATGCAGCGCCATTTATTAGATAAGGAACCATCTGATTAATAGTCAAACACGTATTGAAATCGGTTATATGTTGTTCAGCAATATTGCCTTCAACGTTTTCATTTCCTTGAACCAACAAACCTTTAAGATATTCGTCCATTTCTAAAGCAGTCGGTTCACTTTTTTCCTTTCCTCCACCTTCCAAAAAAGCAATGCTTCTTTTCGGTTTAACTGGTAGAGAACATGCTTCACCTGATTCTTTTTTCGACAAATACTCTGACATGCAAGTATAGTAAAACTTGTGGTCTTCAATAGCGAGAGCCTGTTCTTCAGTGAACATGTTAGACATTTTAAAATACAACCCAGTCGGAGCACAGTCAAAAACCAACCTTCTTGTGCGGCAGCCCGAGAAAGAATGACGAAACCGGCTGGCTCTTGCCGACGTGGCAGAGCCTCGAAGTGGTAGTGTCGACGTGGCACTCGAGAATGTTCGAGAACATTTGCTGATGCAATATGTTGCAAGTTAACCTAGCCGAGTGCGCCGCGAGCCGTGTTTTATTGATTTTTTTTGGTCGCACAGTTTGTAAACGGGGCGCTCGGCCTGCGGTGGTGTTCTATGTGAATGAAGGCCTCTTGTCTGCGCTAGCCGTAAATTAAGTGATCAGGTTTCAGCCTTGGCGGGTCTCTGTAACTCCCGCCTCGTGTCTGCCTGTCTGTGTACAAAGTTTTGTAGGTAGAAATTAGTAAGAATAAGTGTGCGGATTTTATGTCAAAAATATAACTTAGTTTTTAAAAGACAAGCAAGTTTAGTAAATTAGTATTAAAAACGGATAATCCTACACAGTATGTTTGTTTGTAGATAATCGTTATTTTTTGGTTATGAAGTCTTACTTGTCAGAGAACAGGAAAAGGGGCATTCTGGAGTCGCCCGGTCGAAACTGGTTGAGACCGGGGAGCCAGAATGCCCCTTTTCCTGTTCTCTGATATTCACACAGCTTACCACACACAGATATTCACACAGCTTACCATACGGAGATATTCACACAGCTTACCACACACAGATATTCATACAGCTTACCACACACAGATATTCACACAGCTTACCATACAGAGATATTCATACAGCTTACCACACACAGATATTCACACAGCTTACCATACGGAGATATTCACACAGCTTACCACACACAGATATTCACACAGCTTACCACACACACATATTCACACAGCTTACTACACACAGATATTCACACAGCTTACCACACACAGATATTCATACAGCTTACCACACACACAGATATTCACACAACTTACCACACACAGATATTCACACAGCTTACCATTTCTTCCAGCAGCAAAGCAGAGGATCCAAGGATGGCTACAGGACAAGAGTCCCGAAGAGCACGGCCCCAATGACACCAGCCATGACACCAGCCACGTTTGCATGATGACTTTGTCCCGCACCTTCACAAAGGTCATGCTTGAAATCTTACAAACCAAATGCTATTCACGACAACAGATCACTTAAACAAACTTAAAATTAATTCTCAAAAAATAAAGGTATATTCTAACAGCACCA